>JAYESA010000020.1:26553274-26640774 GCA_036927795.1 Iris macrosiphon | reverse complement strand
AGTAAGATTAGATTGAGAGATTTAAGTCATTTTAGATTTTGAGAATTTTTTTTGAAGAATGATTAAGATGATGAGAATTAAATAAAATTTAATATCTTGATATTGAGGACCAAATATTTATACTTTGAGCAAATAATTTAAATTTTGAATATTGAAGGTTGAATCATCAATTTAAAGTTTGAGGATAAATATAAAAATTTGACTTGAACAAATTATGAATTAGATTTAATTTTTTTATAATTTGATGATTTGAATTAAAAGTTGAATTTTGATTGTTGGATAACCTATTTAAAATATTGATGATAAAAATTGAATTTAAAATTTAAAGAGTACGGAATTCAAACTTTATGAATAGGAATAAGATTTGATTAGAATTCCTATTATTTAAAATCTAGAGGAGATTATGATAGATGGAGATCGTGATGTAAAAATTGATGTGGATTATTTAAATATTGAAGATGTTATATGGATTTAATTTAAATTTGGATGTTGATGATTTAAAAAAGTAAGAAGAGATTACAATAGGTTAAATTTTGATTTGAACAGTGATTATCTTAATTTTGAAGTGATTGCGATGTATTTGAATAGATTTCGTTATTTAAATTTTTGGAAGAGATTGCGATTGACTTGCCTTATATACAAATGTAAAAAATTTAGCAAATCATGCCTTATTTTTTAATTTTAAGGACAAAATTTTTGTAAGTTAGGTAGATTGTAAACTCCCCTCACCCAAAATAGGTATTTTATGTGTATTTTATATTATTATATTTATTATAGATTATTTTAAATATTAAATTTCTTTAGAGTATTCACTTAGTTAATTAGAAAATAAATTTCTTGATATATTTACTTATATAAATATTTATTTAGAATCATTTTTAGACTATTTTAGATTTTGGAGATTTTTTTAGAATTTTTGGGTAATTAAAACATAGGAAACGTAAATTTTTAGGACTTTTTTGATTTACTATGAGACCATACTTGTATATTGTTCCTACCAAATATGTATTTTGGGTTAAAATATTTAATTATATTTTTTTTGTAATTTATTTAGAATTTAAGAAATTATTTGGATTTTTGAAATTATTTAGGATTTATTTGGATATATATAGTCTTAATATTAGATAGATGCTAATTTAGTGTTAATAGATATTAATAAGATTATATATAAATTATTTGTATTATCTTTAATTTTATTTAAGATTATAAATTATTGAGATAAACTCAAACTCTATTATAAATTAATTCAAATCCTGAGCCTACTAGGAAAGCAACTTCATGCATATCCTATCCTTATTTAAACTCATCCTAATCATATCCAAATTAGCAAATCATAGTCATATTCAATTAAGAAGTCTCCACAATTATAAATACCTATTAGACTTATGGAATAAACCATCTTTCATAATTTTTTCCCAAACTCCTCTCTTTTTCATCCAAAAATAGTCAAAATTTATCATAAATTCAGCCTCATTTTCTAGTAGTTATGACGACTTAAAAAGACGATATCTCCTAGCTCCGGACTCCAAACGCACTCCAATTGTTTTTATTAGAACTATATCAAGGTTAGTTTTCTGAATATATAAAATATTTTAATAATTTATGAACTTATTTTTTCATAAAATTCTAAAAGTGCCAGTTATCCAAAATCAGACGTATTTCCGTATTTCTAAGATTTTGGGAGATACCAAATTCAAAATTATGAGCCGTTTAAAGTTTCAAAAATTTGATATGATGAACTTCCATAAAATTATTTTTTCATAATTTAACATATAAGTTTAATCTACTATAAAATTTGTGCAACGTAGACGTAAATAGGAAACCACCAAAAACTATCATCTGTGCGCCCTTATGGACATAACTCTTTACCGACTTGTGATTTTATGAAACCGTTGATTTCGGTGTTCATATTGCATTGAAATATATAGAATTCCATATAAAATCTAGGATTTAAGTTGATTGACTTTTTGGTCAACGGATTGTCTCGATTTGTGTGCCACGGATCACAAATTTGTAAAGTTGGCTTTCTTTGGGCCAAAATTAGATTTTAACAATAAAATTAGATTATAATAAGATTAAAATACTATTTTAGGTTATTTTATTCAGAATTAAAATAGATTAAAATGGAGCAAACTATTCACCCACTTTTGTAACCTAACTTGTTTAATTTATGTGACGGGTAGTTCGGACGACGCCTTGAGTTGGGACTTTATCCTTTTTTTTGACCAGGCAAGATACCTTGCCAAATTGCTTACAGTACTTTGCATGTTTATTATATTTTTATATATTTATTGCATATGTGTTTTCTTTCAGTCATAGTTATATATTATATATGTTGACACACACTTGACACATAGTATCATGAGAGGGGAGTACAATCAATAGGCGTATGGGCTATAAACACTATGGTAAACTATAGTAACTAGCATGCACTACGGTAGTTATATCGTGCTGGTTACTACCCTCGAGGTATGTCGATTTCTGGTGTCGCGCTGGTCGCTACCCTTGAAGTATATTAATTTTTGATGTTCCTGACGTGTGTATGAGTTATGAGATTAGATAGAGTAGCCTATCCATGCCCATACGTCAAAAAGTTGTCCTCATTATGTATATTCATATAGATTATCTTATACATTATACTTATATATTTTTGTCTATTATACATGTTTACTGTATTCAATTGACATGCTTCTATGTATCTTGTTACGTCCCTCTGAGGACCTGATCCCTTTCCAGGTGTAGACGATCTTGACTATTCACAGAAGCATGGATCAGGACTTGCTACTTATCTCTTTCGAGGAGGTCTTCTCTTCGAGTCTCATAGTACATTAGATGTTCTTATGTGGTTTCCCTTATATTCTAGTTTGGCAGTTGATTTATTTTCACCCGACTATCATTCTTTGATACTTTATATTGAGATTCAGTTATATAGTAGATTGGTTATTTATTTCTATTTGATTCTGTGAATGAGATTTAGTTATGCCCTGTGACTTGTGATAATTATATACCATATGTGAGTTAACATTCATATTACACCGTATATGTGTATTATGGTATCCATATATTGGAGTTGCCATATACATACAGCTGACATGCTTACGTATTCCTAGTCCTACGTATTTTGGGACTATGGCATGACATGCTAAGCTGGTATAAACGACAGAGCATGATGAACTGACTATTCCGACAAGGCTGATAGAGCTGATTGTGCTGGTCGGGCATACGTGACTTAGGGAGCTAGATGATGAAGAGCTACTGATGTTTGTCCTTGGTTCAATATCAAAATCTGGTCCTGGCCTACTACTGGATATGCTAGTTATCGGTGTAATGGAACCCTCAAAATGAGGAGCATGTGGGTATCCTTGAAGGATAAGAACACAAGAATATTAACAAGGGATGAGAATGGAACAATCATGTCAAGCAAGTTTGAAGTTCAAGAAAAGCGAGAGGTGCATATCATAAGTAGAGTTCAATCGAAGATAATAGAGGATTGAGATTCTAACAAGATGAGTCTTCCCACAAGTCTAAAAATTAGACCTGCATGGGCCACCAAGAAAATATTATCATGCCCCGCTCCTAGAATACTGGATAAGTACGAGGACTGACATGGCCAACCGTACCTTACAGAATACTGAAGTAAGCCACAATGTGTTAATGTTATAAAAAAGATATGGGTGAACTCTAGCATGCTATGACGTCAGTCCTAGGTCGACAAATCATATTATCTCAATCCATCAACAACAAATCTTAAGAGTATATCATACATGAAAGTAAAGAGGCATCCCAAATTATATGTCACATATGATCATAAAGCTACTAAATACAAAATATTGTACTACCAGAGTATAATTATACATGATCAAATATACCAGCCATGGTCTAATATATATATTATATTGACCGAAGTCTCAAAATATAAGGATCTAACTCTACTCCTTGTTAACACCACAAAATAAAGTAATCGAGACGAGGGGTGGAGAAAGGAAACCCACTCGCGAGCTACGACCGCAGTCTTACGAGTGCGAGTCATCTTGCTGGAAGTGTGGAGGATCCTGTTTCTCTTCGGGGTAACCTGGTCATGCAAAGCCAGTGGGGTCAGAACCCCAAGCAACAATTACCATAAAGGATCTCGAGTGATAGACCAACACATCACAACATAAGCAGAAAGAGACATATAAGATATAAATGCTGATCGAGACTTGTACGGTGTCACTTTTCGTTTCCGAAATATATATTTTAGGATATATTTATTTGCTGCTTAGAGTATTTCTTGCTTACATGATTAATTAGATTGCATTCATGGAGACTAGACCCATTCTTTGGTTTAATTGCTAGGTTGGTTCATTCATGAATTGAACCTATGGTCTAATCCTCAAACCATAACTATAAACCCAACACCATTCTCTATCTTCCCTCATTCTCTCCATTTTTATTTTATTTAGGCAAGTACATCTTGCACCACATGGAGAAACCTCTTAATTTTTTATTCTTGTTTTTTCTTTGTATTTTATTAGTCTATTATGTGCTCATGATGATTCTAAACACTTTTAATACTTGGGATTTTTGGTTTTAATGGATAGATTTGAGTAGATCTATATTCTAAGTTTAGGGTTTTGATGGATTCCTTGAGTTTCTGGTGGTTTTAATCTACCAAAATATAGTATTTTAAAAAAATAGTTTTTAGGATGGATGGATCACTTTATTTCAAGCGTTTTGGCTTTTAGTTCACTCAAAGGGGTTAAAATAAAGTTTTTATGAAGGAAACAAATTTTTGGTTTTTGGAGTTTGCGCCATGGCCGAACTACTACCAAGAGAAGATGAAGTCGCATGCAGCCATGTGGCATGAATTTATGCGACCATGCGGTCTGAGCTCATCCGGCCATGCGGTCTGAACTCTTGCAGCCATGCGGCCATGTGGCCGGGACTCATGTGGCCATGCGGCCTAAACTCATGTCGTCATGCGACCATGCGACCCATGCGGCTATGCAACCCGACTTCCTATGATACAGCTGATCCCCATGCGGCCTTGATTCTTATGCGCGTATGCGGCCCCTTGCACATGCTTTATTGGACTGGTTTTGTTTGAATATTCCTTTAAACTTTATGGTTTATATGTGTGAATTTGATGACCATAAGAGTATTAGATCCATCCATGCGTCATGACCCGACTACTCGTATCATACACTTACTACATGCTATGTGTTCCTACGTGCTAAATGTTCCTACGCAATTATATTACATGTTTACACTACAGTGTACCTATGCACTACGTGACATGTGATATGAATTAATCTCCAGCATGGACGTAAGGGTTAGTCAATGACTAAGCGTGGCTAGGATTTGGTGATTGATGCATCACGTTGGGGTAAATCCAAGTTAAACTGTAAAGTGACAAGTGGATTCGTATCTAGCGTGGTCGTACTATGGTATATCATATAAGGGGAATACCATATGACCATTGTCACTACCCGATTCTAGAAAATAGGGTTATTTTTTATTTTTATTTGGTAAATTATGTATTATTTATAATTAATTATATTTATATTTAATTATTGGTTGTATTATTTTTTTATTGGTTGTTTTAGGGTTTTGGCTAGTCTGGACCCATGTCAGGCCCTAGTAGACCCATGTTCGACCCAACCAACACCCTTGTGAGGCCTATTTTTGGGTTTAAAATTATTATTATATTTTATTTTAGTTAGTTGGAGTGATTAGGAGTTAATTTGAGTGCTTTTGGAACCCCAAATCCAAATCCCAATTAGAATGACTTAAGGAGAGGGCTTTTTAGTCATTTTTCACTCATGTAACCTATTTCTATACACATGGCCGCCCCCCTTTCCCAGATCAGAACCGAACCTCTCCTCCTCCTCTTCACTTCTTCTTCTTCTTCTTCTTCTTCTCTATTCTCCACTCTTCCTTCTTCCTTCTTCTTCCCATCTTCCTATTCCAAGTAAGTATTCCTCCTTTTCTTCTCTTTCTTCTTTTATTTCTTTCATTTATGTTAATTCTAACCATTTGATTTTCCCTAACCTAGGTGTGTAGAGCCTAGATTTAGTTTGGAGGCTTAATTTGGAGCCTTGAGGGTGGTGATTTCAAGGGTTTTGGAGACTTTGGCCTTGGGATTCCAACTCCCAAGAGGTGAACCCTAACTTTTCTCTTAGTGGTTACTATTATATAGTGTAATTAGTGGTTTAGAACCTTCATAGACCCTAAGGCTACTCGTGGAAGGAAGTTAGAACTTGTTTGGTTGTGTTTGGAGACTTTGACATTAGGTTTTGTGTCAATTTCGGGTGAAATCCAAGATTGGCCCAATTTTGGCTGATGCCCTAGGTTAGATGGACCTAGGTAGACATGCTCGGGTGTCTTGAGGGTTAGTACGTGTCTCCGTTCGGACACGTGAAGTCGTGTCATAGAGAAATGGACGTTTTGGGCAATTTGGGGTTTTCATCGTCGTAGATTCTATGTGCGTGTGCATTTTTGCCACGGACCTAGAATCGACAAGTTAGTATTTTTTCTAGGATCTAGACATCGTTTAGAACTCGTGAATAAATTTTGGGCCAATTCCGAGTAGGTTTGGTTTGCGTTTCACCAGGTTTTGTGAACCGCACACCACGTGTTCGTCGAAATGACCGAACGGCCATTTCGACTTAGTTTCTTGGTTTTGGGCTCATGCGCACGTTGGTTTAGCTTCGGGAAGTATGTACTAGAGTTCTCGAATTGTATTTTATATATATGTGTGTTTATTGGTGTGTGGGTCGTTGGGCGTGCGTTGGTGAGTGTTGTGTTGTGTGTTGTGTATTAGAGTGTGTTTATATGTATGTATATAAGTTTATATATATATGTCTATATATATATAAGTGTGTTTATGTATATCTATATGAGTGTGTGTATTTATATATATATGCTTGTGTATATATATATATATATATATATATATGTGTGTGTGTGTGTGTGTGTGGATATATATATATATATATATATATGTGTGTGTGTGTGTGTGTGTGTGTGTGTGTGGATATATATATATATATATATATATATATATATATATATATATATATATATATATATATATATATATATATATATATATATAGATATGTGTGTTTATATATATGCGTGTGTAAGTGTGTATAGATATATATATTTGGAGATATGTGTGTTTATATATATGCGTGTGTAAGTGTGTATAGATATATATATTTGGTTGTGTGTGTGTGTATATATATATATATATATATATATATATATATATATATATATATATATATATATATATATATATATATATATATATATATATATTCGTGTGTATATATATATGTGATTGTGTCTGTGTGTGTGGTGTGTCGAGGGGGAGTTGATGGGAGAGCAGCAGTGGTAGCTAGGGGGAGCGCTGCAGCAGCGAGGGGGAGAAGAGGCGCAGCATAGCCGCCAACAAAGAGCGCAACAGTAGCAGAAATAGTGAGGCGGCAGCAGCAGCTGCTGTACGGGGAGCAGCGAGGAGGAGGCAGCGCAGAGAAGCAGCCGCAACAGCGAGGCCAGCGTGCTGCAGCGCAACACAGCAGCAGCAGCAGCATATTGCAATTGCAGCAGCAGCAAACGCAGCGGCAGTAGCAGAGTATAGCAGCAGCAGTGTAGGCATAGCATTGACAGTAGTGAGAGGGAGAGAGAGATCTATATGATAGATAGATAGATAGATAGATAGATAAATAGATAGATAGTTTAGTATAAGTAGATATGTATATAGTTAGATACATATATATTTGAGTTTGGGTATGGGTATGTATATATGTGTATATGTGGTTATATATTATAGATACGTAGGTATATATTCATATATTTTTATATATATGTAGTAGCCTAGATATATACCTAGATGTATATGTATATACATAAATAATTATCTAGAGGGGTAGTTAGTGAGGGATTAGAGGGATATCTTAATACCTTGAGATATCAAGGTATCTCAATACCTTGAGATACCCAAGGTTTTGAGTATCGGAGTGAGGTTTTTGAGCGATTGCCTAGGTTTGTGTTTAGAGTTGCTTTTATATGTATATGTGTATATATTTATGCGTGCTAGCATAGGTTTTAGCGGATTTAGGCGGGGTGCGTAGCTTAGGTCGCGGTATTGGATACCGAGGGTATCCCGTTATCTCGAGGAGTCGAGTTTGAGGGTTTACTAACTTAATGAGCTAGTTTTAACCTAAAATTTTAGGGGCACCCTAGTTTGACCTAGCGTTGACCATAATTGTCCTCGTTGATCGTAAAAGTCAATGTTTGACCTAATTTTGACCTAGAGTTGACATTTTGGACCCGGGTTGACTTTTTGACCTAAATTTTATCGGTTTGACCCGTTCGACCTAGAATAACCCTAGAACCTTGTTTTTAGTTATTTTATATTAGTTTAACTCTTTAGAACCCTGTTTAACCTTGTTTTTTGCAATAGGTTCTTGCGACGCTAGTCTGGATCTCGATCCTCATCAGTTGCTCAGGACATCAGGCGAGTACCTACCTCTGATTATTTCTATTTTATGATAGCGTATATATCACCTGTTTTAGAACTGTAATACTTGATTCTGACACATTATTTCACGAGCTGGTACTAGTGGATCCCATTATGAGATGTTATCCCCCTTACCATGTTCAGCGGGTACTCTATCACGTATATTTCATCATGTGCTTCGGGTATTGATTCTCATGTGCTATCATGTGCTTCATGTGCTCTCGTCTTTCATGTGCGCGAGTTATTTATCATGTACGTAGCGTATCGTGGTTGGATCCAAGAGTATTAGTGGGGGAGGAGAGTATGAGTTGGTTATGTGATCAAAGCCAAACAGTATTCATGTGTATGTCGGTTATGCAACTCACGCATAATAGAGTTATCATAGTTTATTCATGTGCAACCTAAGCCGATCACATAAAGAACTTGTGCTCAAGGCACTTAGCTAGTATTTTTATTTTCTTACATGCAGTTACTTCTCTACTACTTGTATTGTTCCCCAGTTTTATATTGCAGTTACTTTATCTGCTCCACTATGTATTTATTTTCCTGTGCATCCTGTATATTTTTCTATTGCTAGTCATATACACCTTACCATGTATTTTGAGTTGCTTTCAGAGTTTTGTACTTTACTCCAGTCCTGACTGGACATATTTTTCCAGAGGATTCTGAGGATTTTTGCCCGATATTCTATGGGCCGGGCGTCGAGGAGTGTTGTGACCCGGAGATTGAGGATGAGCCAGTCGAGGAGATGCCGTTACCACCTTAGTTAGCTAGGTGGGTTTTCCTGGGTTGTTTCCAGTTGCTTTTCTGGATGACTGTATTTATTTTTTTGCTTCTGTGAGATATTGTAGACTTTAGACTTGGACTGTATATTGGTTATTGTACCTGCTCTTTGGTTCTTTGTTTCGTTGTGATATCTTATCGTACTTTTACTCTTCCCCTAGTTATTGTGATTGAGGCATATATATATTGCGTGGTTGCCCTCCTTTTGGAGAGGTTATATTGACTGATCATTGTGAGATATAGATATTGTGACCTAGAACGGACCTTTACAGCGTTCTACCGCCGATTCTGCGGCGTAGGCTGGACGTACCCACGACTCATGCTCGATTTTTTGGGTGCGGGTCGTGACAACCATGCCATGTAATTTTGGTTAAAAATATGATTAACTAGGCAGCTTAACTTGTAGAGCATTGGAAAAAAATAGAATCTGGATATCGTGCTTAACTAGCCACCTTTAGTCATATAAATTAGGGTGTACAGGCTAGTCCCCATGGATATTGTTTAAGTCCACATTAGTGGATGGTAGTATTCGACTGTTATACTATACTATGTTTTCTATGCGATCTTAGAACGGTGACCTTACGAGGGACCGGTGTGCAATACTATGTGCTATACGATGATTTATGGCTCGGCTAACCGTGCTAGTACCTGGTTCAATCTGAGGATTTATATATGCATAATATCTCTGGGATAACTTGGACTCCTTCTAGTAAGCCATAAAAATTATTGGCTGATTATGTAACTTTGCTTGTTTGTGTATTGTATCTGTTATCAAATAGTCTAGGAACATGGACTATCATGGTACGATGGTCTAATTATTGTCCTTGTTTAGTTGTAGGATTATATTATTGTGTCATAATAGGCTATGAACCGAAACTATAAGATAAAACTATATATATATATATATATATATATATATATATATATATATATATATATATATATATATATATATATATATTTATAACCTGGTTTTATTTTTTCATTCGTGCTTCCTTTGTGGTGCTTATTATTTAGGGTCTAACTCTACTGGTTTTGTATGGCCATGTTTAGAGCCAATACCCCAAGATCTAGCGTACTCCCCCCTGAATAATGGCGCACACCAGACGGATGACCATTAAAGGAAACGAGTGGGTTTCTTCTTCCCTGCTCCTTATTGCACACTTTACTTTTTGGGCGTTTAGCCACTGACACTTGTTAGCCGTAAGATCTGAATATTTAATTTCCTTTACATAGTTGTAATTAATCAGACTACAGTTGATCATGGTCATGTACTTTTGATACTCTGCCAGATTTCTTATTTTGTACAGCTGGTTTCTAGGATATCGTGGCAGGACATTTGGGATGCCTTACTTCCTTGTCATATATGTTCTATGTTTAATGTTCTTGTTTGACTGATTGAGATAATAGATATATTGTGTGACCCTAAGTGACTTGCTTGTATTATGCACTCCATTGTCTAGTTACAGTTGTGACCATCGTATGACGTTCTATACCTTGAACGGGGGAGCTGGCCATGTCCGTCTCCGTATTCTGGTACTGGGGTATGATAAGATTTTATGGTGGCCCATGCAGGTCTGTATTTTCATACTTGTGGGGTGTTATGATCATAGGAGTCTCAATCAAACATATGCCTTTGAAAACCTGAATTTGTTCTTCTCAAAGCCTTGTTTGACTATCGAATTAATTATTTCCTTGATCTTTCTCGTCCTGTTCTTGATATTTCTTGTCCTTTTCTTTAGGACTTCTTCAGTTGCTGAAGCAGCAGACATGGCAAAATAGGGTTTCCCTAGGCAATAATGGGAGGTAGCACATGTTCAGAGTTAAATTCGAGTAGAGCCAGTAGTTGAACCAGCTGGCATGGTGGAACCAGAGGTTGGATATGTTGAGCAACCAGCCCCTGAGATTCTCCTACCCACAGTAGTACCACTAGTACCAGTGGTACTTGATACCCCGATATTACTAGAGATCCTCTGGAGAATAATGGATATACAGCAGTATCAGATGGCAGTGCAACAGCATCAACAGTTTCAACAATAAGAGCAGAATGCCTTGTTGAGTCAGGGTTTGTAGACGGCCCTGGAAAAAGGAATAATGATCGATTCGGGGGCATCGGGTATATTTTGTCGACTTAACCCGAGATACTTTGTCATGACCCACACCCAGTGTAGTGATGCAAGTCAGGAACAACGCCCAGCCTACGCTGCAGTATCGATGGTAGAACGCTATCTTGGTCAACTATACTATATAAATATCTCACACTAATATAAAATTTGCCAACAATATCTCACACAAAACTCAATCACAATTCTAAAGCACGAGAAGATATGAAGAAAGTCTAACTATACATTCAAAATATATATTATTAACAATAGAAACATTATCCAATCCCATACCATATGCCGGAAACAAATCCGGTACCAAAAAGCTAATGAAACTAACTATGAAAAACTAGTAATCTGGATAAACCTTCCAGCAATCACTCCAGAACTAGTGGGTCCAAGTCTACACCATCTATAAGTCAAAGTCCATAGTATGTTGGATACCAATCTCTCGGATCCTCTGAGAAATATTTTTCAGTTAGGAATGGAGCGAAGTACAACCCAATAGCAGTTCCAATTAATTAACAAAAACTATAAAACAATAAAGTAGAGGATGCTATCTACGATGAGAATATAACTGATATAAAAAATAATGAAAGAATAGGCAATACTAGCAATAAAAATATAAATCAATGCGTACATGAATGAAGGAAAGAAACTATAATGTCAGAATAGAACAAGGTAATCAATGAACTAAATAATTGAATCTACAATAACTATGTGTTTTGAGATACTAACTAAATATGTGATCGGCCTGGGAGATTCAATGATTACACTAAGGAGCTAACTCAACCATACGTGAATTGTATGGTTAGTTAGTAGCCAATGATTACACTACTAGCCGATAGTTTCTTGATCACATATTTAATTAGTATTTTTCTCGCCCCTGACTGATACGATGGACCGAATCATGACACGTTACTAGCCAATTTATCCAATATTTAATCTATATTATTTAATGTTATCCAATACTAACAAGTACAGTATCTGATACCTTCTCCATAATCAAGGTAACATCCCATGACTGACGATCCAATAATAATACCAATTCGTGTACCATCGTATCAAGAATCATAAGTAATATTTCTAAATACTTGAATTATAGTGGTAATCAAATAATAAAAACTATCAGAGAATGTACTCGCCTGAAGCTCAGAGCAATGAATGTCAAATTGTGTCCGAATTGGTGTCACATAGACCTATATATAAAATATTATATTAATACAAGATTCTAGAATAAAAATAAGTTAAACTAGTCAACATCTAAGTCAAAGAGCCATTTTAAGTCAAAACAGTCAAACTAGGTCAACTCTATGTCAAACCGGTCAAACTTGGTCAAACTACCTATTTTTAGGTTGCATGAGTCTATCTCAATGATATCGGGTTCATATTCTATAAATCTAGGTCATACAAGGTAAATCGTAGGATACTAAGATACCGTATCTCAGGATACACAAACAATAGATAAATATCACATATCTATAATAAAATAATATTAAATATATAAATCCTAATTACAAATACTAAATGGATACCTTAGTTTCGAACCAAATTGGTATCGCAACACTAAATCTCTATCTTGATACCCAAATCCAATACCTTGGGTATCCTTAATACCTTGGCATTTACCTTGGTATCTCAAGGTAAATTCAAAATCCATGAGTATAGCTAATACACATATAAACCTCCAAATACCAACTATATGCCAAATATATACTAAAATAACTAAAGCATATGCTAACATAACTAACTATTAAATACTATAACTACTCACATATAATACCTATCAATATAATACCTACATAATAACTTACTACAATATCTATAATATGCATAGTTACATATAGTTAAGAGTCTAACTAATAGGTGTATATATATCTAACTATTTAAATAACAAGTATATAACTAACCACCCACTACTAGTTCATATGCACATATCTACATATATAGTACTTTAACTAGAGATACGAGTACATATATATATATATATATATATATATATATATATATATATATATATATATATATATATATTAGTTATAAATAATACATAATTATAACTATACCGCAAAACTGTCACTGTAAACTGTTGCTGCCGTCGCTAAATGCCATTGCTGTTGTTGTAATACAGCTATTGTTGCTACGGTGACTGTTGTTGTTACTAATGTTGCTGCTGCTGTCGCTGTCGCTGAAGGCGCTGTTGCTGTTGCTGTAAGCGTTGCTGTTGCTAATGCGTTGTTGTTGCTGTTGCTGTCGCTGAAGCTGCTGTTGCTGTCGCTGAAGCTGCTGCTGTTGCAATACTGTTGCTGCTGTTGCTAATGTGCTACTGTTGTTGCTAAATGTGCTGCTACTGCTGTCACTATAACATTGAGTCTCCCTCTCTCTCTTATATATTAATACATACACAATATATATACTAATATATATATAATAGCTACATATATTTATATGTACACATGCTCATCTATATATATGTATATACATCACCACAATAATACTTATAGTATAACAACACATATTATAGTATCATATACGTATACTATTCATAACATCACATATATATATATATATATATATATATACATATACATATACATATAACTTATATATAAATATACTACCATAATTAATAGTTATTACATATGTAGAAGTATAGCTACATATTTATATATAACATATAGGTAAATAGATATATGATACACATAAATTATATATATATATATATATATATATATATATATATATATATATATATATATATATATATATATATATATATATATATATATATTATAAAGACTAAGAACAATGGAATTAGATCTAGAAATAAAATGCACAACACATGGAGTGTATCGCACCCGTATCATATTAAATCTATGATACGCTTGCGACACGAGTCCACCACACATTCAAATGTATCCCGAAGGACACGAACAACTCTAATATATTATTTATGAACAATACAAAGAGTCAAACATAAATCAATGTGTTCGTGTCAAAATATGACATGCACAAAGTCTCGTATCGGAGGAAAAACTTCCAAATCAACACGTATCACCAAATTATTGGGATACGACCTACACATACCCAATTGTGAATATAATACTAGCCCCAAACACACAAGCACATGCCAAATTGATCTATAAGACCAATTGACACACACAACAAATGTCAATCTCAGAATTCTCCCAAAATTGACACAAAAAGTACTATAACTTTCTCAATAGGCCTCCTATGAATACAAAACCAAATCCTATGGATGCCTATACATATGGGTTAATTTCTCATAGTTAAATCTCAGATTTAGAATCTAAATTAGGAGGAAAAACTAAATTATACCTATTAGGAGATGAATTTCTAATAAAACTTCCAAAATTAGTAAAATGAGTCTTCAACTTGTAGATCATTTCTCCATTTGTAGATCCATGCTTTCTTCTTGTAGATCCTTGCTATACTAGTCTTCAATGGTGATTTGAAAAGGAATTGGAGAGAAATTTTGTAGGGATTTGATAGAATTTGGTTGAGAAAAATTCTATATCTAGATTTAGAATAAAAAATGAAGAGAGAGAAAATTTTTATCCCTTTATATAGGCCTCACTTGCCCCCTCCCTCAAGCTACTATGTAAAGTCTAAAATATTCCTTGGGTCTCTTATGAAAAAATTAATTAAGGAGGGAAGGTTCTAGTCTAATGGATTTAACATAATTAATCATCCTCCTAATGATTGGGCTTCTAATTATTAGGCTCAATTCTAACTAGAATAAATATTGGTCCATGAGTCTAAACTAAACTAGTTTGGTCCACTAACACAAGTCTAAAAATAAATCTAACATGCTAACCATAAAAATAAATAAATAAATAAATATTTAACATACATAATATTTAATTAATTACTAAAAGATTAAAATACCTTTTTCTAGAAAATATGGTAGTGACATACTTTAACGTCACGGAGGATGCCATCACGGCAGATGCATGGCTCCAAGACATCGAAGTTATTCTAGAGGTGACGAAGGTTTCGGTAGAGGAACAAGTTGATCAAGTTCGATTGCAGCTTCAAGGCCTTTCCCGTGACTGGTGGGCGTCAGTAGAGGTTGGCTTAAGGCATCCTATCTCCTTGGACAGTTTCAGGGCTCAATTTTAGGCCAAGTACTTTGGAGTCATAGTACATTATGAGCTCCAACAGAGATTCATCGGTCTCAAGCAGGAAGGTAAAATAGTGGATGGATATGCAGCCGAGTTTTGCAGGCTTAGTAGATTCGCTCCGACTATGGTAGCTACGAAGTCGGATAGAGCAATGAGGTTCCAGCAAGAACTTTATCTAGAGATTCTATAACTGGTACAGGAGGACGACTACCAGACTTATGAAGAAGTACTGATAGCAGCTCGGAGGCACGAGCTTACCATGCAAAGGTTATTGGCAAGGACAGGGGGCCAGAAAAGGTCTCATACTTAGAGTGGAGGAGGAGGTGAAGGAGTACCTCGAATGTCAGCACCATCACCTGGCATTCGCATCCATGATTCAGCGCCAAGGAGGGCGGCAGTTTCGACGGTGATAGTACCGGCTCGACAGCAGCCAAGGCAACAACAACAACAACAACAATGCCAAGGAGCACCGACGGGATATACTTATTGTGGTAAGGGAGGCCACATTAGAGATGTATGTAGGGCAGCCAATGGGTTATATATGAGATATGGCAGTCCAGATCATTAGATTATTAATTATCCAATGATGCAGAGGCCAGGAGGGCCAGTTAAGCAATTCCCAGAGCTGCCAGTACCAGGAGCAGTACAACAAAGAGGGCCAGCGATAGCAATATAGCCCTTAGCTCAGCGTCTGTTACTGATGCAAGCTGAGTATACCAGCAGCAGCAGAACCAACAACAGGGCCAGCAGAGGCCATAACAACGTTACCAAGGGAGACAACAGCGAGGGGCACAATAGGGCCAAGGGCAGGCATTCACCTTGTCTTTGGAGGAGGCTTTAGCATCGGGCAACGTGGTAGCATATAATATTTTTGTCGCATCTTTTCTTGTTGTAGCATTGTTTAATTCAGGCCCATATCATTTATTTATATATGCACTATTCGTGACATGCATTGGATTAGAGTTTGAGGCATTGCCAAAGAGGTTGAATATACTCACTGGTAATGGGCTCATAGGAGTTAGTAGGATATATATAGTGTGTCAGGTCATAGTGTGCGAGCATTCACTACCAGCATGGTTGATCGAGTTTTCTATGGGAAACTTTGACGTAATCTTAGGCATGGACTGGCTGAGAGACAGTCATGCTACGATAGATTACCATAAGGGTAGGGTATTATTTAGTATTTCGGATATAGAAGGTTTCACCTTTGACAGATCTATGGGAGACTAGCATGAAGAGAGGATCACAGCGATAGTGATAATAAGAGAACAACTTCCTGAGGTAGTTAAGGAGTACTTAGACATTTTCTCAGAAGAACTACTAGGGTTACCCCCAGTAAGAGATGTTGAGTTTTGTATAGAATTAATTCCTAGAGCATGACCAATATCTTGTAAAGTTTACCAAATGGCACCATCAGAGCAAGATATACTATACCAACATATAGAGGAACTAAAGTCAAAGAAGTTTATTCGAGCCAGTGGATCACCTTGGGGAGCACTAGTGGTTCTAGTGAAGAAGAAAGATAGGTCTTCATAGTTATGTAACAACTACAAACAGTTGAACGCTGTAACAGTGAAGAATAAATATCCATAACCAAGGATCAATGATTTGTTTGATCAGTTGAGTAAAACCAAGATTTTTTCTAAGATCGATCTTCGATTAGGGTATCATCAAGTAAGAGTTCGGGAGCAAGATATATCCAAGACAATATTTAGGTCACGATATGGGCATTACGAATTATTAGTTATGCTATTCGAACTGACTAATGCTCCAACGATATTTATGGATTTGATGAACCATATTTCTATGTCGTATCTGGATAAGTTCATGGTAGTTTTCATAGATGACATTCTAGTCTATTTCAGTAGCGAAAAGGAGCACGAAGAGTATCTTCGGAAGGTCTTACATATTTTGAGGGAACACCATTTATATGCAAAGCTCAGCAAGTACGAGTTTTGGTTTGATCACGTATCATTCTTGGGTCATATTATCTCTGGAGCAGGAGTAGTAGTAGATCCAAAGAAGGTTGAAACTGTAGAGATTTAGCCCGTTCCTAAGACAATAGCAGAACTGTGTAGTTTTCTGGGATTGACATGATACTACAGAAGGTTCGTAGCAGACTTCGCAAGAATTTTAGCACCACTGACTCGATTGACGCACAAAAGTTTGATTGGTCAACAGAGTGCCAGATATTATTTAAAGAATTAAAGAAGAGATTAATTTCAGCTCTGATTCTCACACTTCCAGTAGGTTCTAGAAGGTTTACAGTATATTACGACGCGTCAGGCAAAGGACTTGGGTGTGTATTAATGCAACATGGAAGGGTGATAGTTTATGCATCGCGGCAGCTTTGAGATCACGAGAAGAATTATCTGACTCACTATTTGGAGTTGGTGGCGGTAGTATTTGCACTCAAGATATGGAGGCATTACTTGTATGGTGATCGGGTAAAAATATTTATGGATCACAAGAGCTTAAAGTATGTATTCACTCAGAAGGACTTGAATATGAGGTAGATGAGGTAGCTAAAATTGATAAAGGACTATAATATAAAACTTTAGTACCATATAGGAAAGGAAAATATAGTAGCAGATGCTTTTAGCATGAGAGGTAGTATATTTATATTGACATCGCAGTGACATATCTTAGAAGATCTTCGAGAAATGGGGATCGAGATAGTACTTCCATAAGACGTAGGAGTATTGGCTAGTTTTTATGTACAATCTACCATTATAGAGAGGATAAAGGCCGCTCAGGTAGAGGATTCAAGAGTTCAGAAACTTTGGAAGGAATGTGAGTCTGGTTTCAGGAAAGAGTTAATGATTCATGAAGATATATGTGTAACTTTGATGGACTTTGTGACCGATTTACCTAGATCTCCAAATGATCGTGATGCAGTTTGGATAATAGTGGATTATCTCACAAAAATAGCTCACTTTTTTTTCTTTTCGAGTAAGACAATCCACAGAGCAATTTGCAGAGATGTATATGTGACAGATAGTAAGACAGCATGGCATCCCAGTGAGTATTATATCCAATCGAGACACTCGGTTCACTTCATATTTTTGAAAGAGTTTGTACAAGAGTTTAAGTACCAAGTTGAGAATCAGTACCACTTACCATCCATAAACAGACGGGCAATCAAAGAGAACCATCCAGACCCTAAAAGTTATTCTACGAGCTTAGAGGGTCTTAGAAAGATCACCTTCATCTCGTTGAGTTCTCATACAATAACATTTATTAAGTAAGTATCTAGATGGCACCATTCAGAGCATTATATGGGAGGAAGTATATATCACCATTGGCATGGGATAATATAGGTAAGAAAAAGATGTTAGGCCCAGAGATGATCACACAAACAGTAGAAGTTGTCAAGCAAATCAGAGAGCAACTTCGGGTTGCGCAAGATAGGCATCGGCATTGGACAGATCAGCATCGTAGGCCTTTAGAGTTTTGTGTCAGTGATCACGTGTTCTTGTGAATTTTGCCAACCCATAGAGTCATTAGATTCGGGGTTCACGGGAAGCTTAGTCCGCGATACGTCAGTCTGTTCGATATTATCGAGCGGGTGGACGATGTTTCTTATCGTCTTGCCCTTCCGCCTTCGCTACGTGAGGTACACGATATATTTTATGTGTCTCAATTGTGTAGGTATATCCCGGATCCTAGTCCTATCCTCCACCTTTCTGAGCTAGTCGTTGGTACCGACTTATCTTACGAGGAACAACCTGTATCTATTTTGGGCCGAAGGGAGAAGGTGCTCAAGAATTAGACCATTCATCTTGTCTGGGTTGCTTGGGGTTATCACCTTTTGGAAGAGTCGATCTGGGAGTGCGAGGACGATATCCAATCTCAGTATCCGTACATGTTCGACACGGAAGGTATATTTCATTCTTATGCCTTCGTATATCGAATCTTGTGATTCATTTACCCATGCTATGTGACACTATTTTTCTTTATTATATGCTTAGATCTGATTGCATGTGTAGATATGCTCGTAGTTAGTGCAGTTATTATTCTGATTTTTCTAGCTAGCCTTGAGTTTGAATTTCGATGACGGAATTTTTCCAAAGTGGGTAGAGATGTCACTCCCCGTTCCCAAAATATATATTTTGGGATATATTTATTTCCTGCTTAAAGTATTTCTTGCTTACATGATTAATTAGGTTGCATGCATGGAGACTAGAACCATTCTTTGGTTTAATTAAATCCATAGTTTAATTGTTGGGTTAGTTCATTCATGAGTTGAACCCATGGTCTAATCCTTAAACCCAAACTATAAAATCCAATACCTTTCTCTCTCTTCCTTAATTCTCTCCATTTTTTCTTATTTCTTCATTTAGGTAAGTACACCTTGCACCACATGGAGAAACCTCTTAATTTTTTATTCTTGTTTTTCCTTGCATTTTATTAGTATATTATGTGCTCATGATGATTCTAAACACTTTTAGTACTTGGTGTTTTCGGTTTTAATAGATAGATTTGAGTAGATCTACATTCTAAGTTTAGAGTTTTCATGAGTTCCTTGAGTTTTTGGTAGTTTTGATCTACTAAAATATAATATTTAAAAAAAGTTTTTGGGATGGATGGAGCACTTTATTTCAAGCATTTTGGGTTTTGGTTCACTTAATTCGGAGTTTAAATAAAAAAAATTATGAAGGAAACAATTTTTTAATTTTTGGAGTTCTCGCCATGGCCGAATTGCTGCCTGGAGAAGACAAATTCGCATGCGGCCATGTGGCCTGAACTTATGCGACCATCCAGTCTAACCTCATGCGGCCATGTGGTCTGAGCTCATGTAGTCTGAAGTTATGCGGCCAAGTACCTGAACTCATGCGACCAAGCGCCTGAACTAATGTGGCCATGCGGCCTAAACTCATGCGACCATATGACCCATGCGGCTAGGCGACCCAACTTCTTATGCGGCAGCTGATCCCCACGCGGCCTTGATCCTTATGCGCATGAGGTCCCATGCACACGCTTTATTGGACTAGTTTTATTTGAATGTTCCTTTAGACTTTATAGTTTGTATGTGTAACTTTGATGAACACAAGAGTATTAGAACCATACATGCGTCATGACCCAACCACTCGTATCAGTGCTGATACACTTACTATGTGATATGTGTTCCTATGTGTTAAGTGTTCCTACGCGATTATATTACATGTTTACACTGTGGTATACCTACACGCTACGTGACATGTGATATGACTTAATCTCCAGCATGGACATAAGGGTTAGTCAATGACCAAGCGTGGCTAGGATCTATTAATTGTTGTATCACGCTGGGGTGAATCCAAGTTGAACTGTAAAGTGACAAGTGGATTTGTATCTAGCATAATCGTACTATGGTATATCATATAAGGGGAATACCATATGACCACGCTATATAATTCTGGTTAAAAATAGGGTTAACTAGACAACTTAACTTGTAGAACATTGGGAGGAAATGGAATCTCGAAATCGTGCTTAAATAGCCACCTCCAGTCATCTGAATTGGGGGTGCATAGGCTACTCCCCATCGATATTGTTTAAGTCCTCATTAGTGGATGGCGATATCCGACTATTATATTATACTATATGTTCTATGCAATTTTAGCATGGTGGCCTTACGAAGGACCGGTGCGCAATACTATGTGCTATGCGATAATTTATGGCTCGGGTAACCCTGCTAGTACCTGGTTCGATCTGAGGATTCCTATATGCATAATATATATGGGATGACCTAGACTCCATCTAGTAAGATGTATAAATGATTGATCGATTATGTAATTGAGCTTGTTTGTGTATTATACCGGCTGTCAAATAGTCTAGGGACATGGACTATCATGGTGCGATGGTCTAACCCTTGTCCTTGTTTGGTTGTAGGGTTAGATTATTGTGTCACGATAGGCTATAAACTGAAACTATGAGACAAAACTATATATATATATATATATATATTATAACCTAGTTTTATTTTTTCATTCGTGCTTACTTTGTGGTACTTGCTATTTGGGGTCTAACCCCACTGGTTTTGCTTGGCCAGGTTTAGATCCAATACCCCAAGATCAAGCATACTTCCCCCTGAACAATGGTGTGCACCAGACGGATGGCCGTTGAAGGAAACAAGTAGGTTTCTTCTTCCCTGCTCCTTATTGCACACTTTACTTTTTGGACATTTAGCCACCGACACTTGTTAGCCGTAAGATCTGGACATTTAGTTTTCTTTACATGATTGTAATTAATTAGACTGCAGCTGATCATGGTCATGTACTTTTGATACTCTGTCAGCTTTCTTATTTTGCATAGCTGATTTTCAGGATATCGTGGTAGGGCGTTTGGGATGCCTTACTTCCTTGTCATATTTATTCTATATTTAATGTTCTTGCTTGACTGATTGAGATAATAGATGTGTTGTGTGACCCTAAGTGACTTGCTTGTAATATGCACCCCTTGTCGAGTTACAGCCGTGATCGTCGTACGATGTTCTATACCTTGTACGGGGTACCTGGGCATATCTGTCTCTGTATTTTGGTACTGGGGCGTGACATACGGTACAAATGTACTTGTCTAGAAAATAATACAGGAAGAATTGATAAAAAGTGTTATAAATGAAAGTAAGGCGATGAGCGGCAAGAGGGCATATGAACTACTCTGGATGGGAAGCACAACCCTTGAACCAAACGAGGACCGGGATTGCAGCCCTTTACCCCAGCAGGACTTTACACTCTAACCATGCTTCGAAGAGATAAAACTAGAAGAGCAAACTATATGAATAAACAAACATCCAATTCATGGCCAAACATGCATACGGCTTGCTATAATTAACTAATTAGGGTTATCACAAATCCTAAGTACTAGAAATATATTGTTAAGAATATTGGTACCACCGACACTGCTGTTAACCCTGATGGCCAAGGGTACACTTTTCTAGTAAATTTAAATGCATATTTAACCATACAATAATATATCTTGTTACAAGTCATAAACAAAAATTGAACTTATAATCATAAACTTAAACTTGTGAATCAAAAATTGGTCTTGTAAATATAAACTTATCTTATAATTATAAACTTATCTTTTAAACATAAACTTATCTTGTAATGTGCCACAGCACGCGTAAACTTGATCAGTCATTAAGCCATTGCCTAGCAGGGTTGTTCCATGTTGTATTGGGGCCTTAGAGATCTGGGTAGCCTGTAGCACAATATTCTTTCCTCCCAATGATCTAGGTAAATCTTATCTTATTTAATTATTACTTAATTATTTTAAGTTCTCGAGTCGTGGACACTTGAGAACTTTTCTAGAATGATGAAACACGGGTATGAGCTTTTCATGAGTTATAGTATCCGTGGCTCATGATACATTAGGCATTACTAGCACTTGATTGCCGATGCCAAATGTAATAGATTTCAAACACAAACATTTTTACGGTGTCGTGAGGATTATAAAATTGTACATAAACTTGTCTTGTGAACTTACATGCAAAACTTGTAAACCCCCTCACCCAAAAATTAGGGCTACTTGGCTTAGATAGTGAAATAAGGCTAGTTTGAACCCAATTAGAATTAGAATACGGTATTTAATTTAATTACAAAATAGTTATGACACGTAGCGCACCTTACCGTTGCTTCGTTAATTGGAGCACTACACTAGCCAATGCCTTCCAACGAATTTCACAACCTCATCCTGGACATGCCCGCCTACTATTCTGGCCCTTGTGCAACTCATAATATTGCTCTCTGGTGCTACATTTTAGCCGCACAATAAACATCACGGACGTTATTCCTTAATTCAAAATAAAATCCAATTTTGTACCCTTGTGCGTCCCAATCGAAATTGGAGACACCATTTTGACCGTTTTGTGCAAACCGAATTTTATTATTATCCTACACTGTCTCCTCTACGCCCTGACAATTTTGTCCCACCCAATTTAATCCCATGTACTCCTAATTAATTCTAGAACATCGTGCGCGTTTCGATTTAATTAATTAAATCTAATTTCCGTCTTTGTGCAATTTTTCCAATTGTTGGGGGGCTTTTATGCAAAAGTACATTTAGGTGTCCTCACCATTGGATAATTCATAAAGAAACTCAATTTTCCTTCACGTGTATTTTTCCGTAATTTTCGGGATGTACATCGCGCGCACATCGCCCTGTATATCAAACCTACCCTCGCAATTAAATAATTATAATTTATAGCCCAACACCCTCATGCAAGCCCAAGGCCCACTCCAAGGAGTGTTGACCAAGCCCACATTGCCCTAGGTCAACCCAAACCCAAGAATTCACATGTATATATATATCATCATCCCTTTATTTTCATAAATTCCAAAACCCAATGCAAGCTCAGCCGACCCCTATACATTATTCACATCATCTTCTTCTTCCTCCCCTTCATCCTCCGCACACCTCCTTCTCCATAACTCGCCGGACACCCATGGTTGGAACTGTCCCCGCACCTCAACTCCTCCTCCGCTCATCTGTCCCGGAGCACGACCCGACGCCACCACGTCGACGAACCATCACCCCCATCTCTATTAACAGCACCAGACCCCCTACCTCTCTCCTTCCTCTTCCCCTGCCATCGCCAACCTCGCCGGAGCCCGCTGCTGAACTTCCCCGCAGCGCCGAGCAACACAACGTCAACCCCACGTCGATCCCTGACTACTCCTCCCCCTCGCCGGAGCAACTCCCCGCCGGCTCCTCTTCACCACCACCATTATCACCCCTACGTTCCTCTCCTCTGTTCGACAATGGCCGACACCCCGCCGGACATCCCAGCCACCGTCCCCGACGACTTCAACACCACAACGACCCCCACCATGGCCTGCCCCGACTTTACCCCGAGCACACGACCCCCACCGGAGTCGACCAGAGCCGCCTGTACTGCCCCTCTCTTGCCTGCAAACACCAACACGATCATCTCCTCTCTTCCTCCCTCGACAACCAGCCTGACTCCCTGCACGACCACCACACCACGGCCTCCTCTCCTCCCTGAGCTCCTCCTGCTGACCGGACCACCTTCCCCCTTGCTGACCGAATTCTAGCAGCAACCCATCATCATCATCCTCCTCATCAATCCCTCATCATTACCATTATCATCATCGCCATCACCCTCGTTGTCCTCGCCATCGTCCTCATCGTCATCCTCATCATCGTCGTCGACGTCCTCGCCGACGTCGCGCACACTCAGGTTCGATCCTCCCCTCGTATACGTGTGTGTGTGTAGGTGTATGTATATAATAGTGTATTTAATTAATGTATATGTCTATGTATATATTTAATATAATTCGTATATATAAATACGTATTTTAGTATATGTATTATTGGTATATGTATATATATATATATATATATATATATATATATATATATATATATATATATGTTTTTTATATACTTAATATATTTTCAATATATAATTTGTATTTATGTATAAATATATATTTTGTATATGCTTTTAGTATATCCTTAATATATATAGTATAAACTTAATTTGGTGTATTAGTATTAGAATATTTTAATAATAATATTGACAATATATATATATATTTTTTCAAATATATTTTTGGCATATATATATGAGTACATATATATTATTCAACTAGTATATATTAGATATGTGATTAAATGGTACATATATATATATATATATATATATATATATATATATATATATATATATATATATATATTGTAAATGTATTTAATTTGGTGCATGTATAAAGTGTAAGTATTAATGCTAGTTAATAATAGGTATAATATGTTTTATGTATCTATCTACTAGATGACCCTAGTTGACTAGTATTACCTTAGTATACCCCCTGAGTCCAGCATAAATGTGGTGGTGTAAGGACTAATAATTTTATTACGTTATATTATATGTACATAGGATATTGGATTTATTCTGCGCGACTTCTGGAGCAGGTTATTGGTACATCGCAGCTTTCTTGCCAGGCAAGTATACCTTGCCATTGTACTGTTATTCATATTCCATATGTTGCATGCATCTTTATTTTTTGTCTTTAGTTCATATATTTTAACTGTTATATAAAATACGCGCGATGGTGTCGTCGCGGTATATTTTTATTTATGTATTTGCATTGACCTTGTTTATGAGACTGCCCCATTATCATGTAGCATCATTAGGTTTCATTTGACTGTGACACATATTTTTACACGATTTGTGATTCTCATATAGATCACGGACGTACGTATTGACTGATCATCGGTACGTGCGGGCCGTGCATTAGGAATAACTGCTGTTAGAAACTTTGTACGCTAGTAGGCTTGGCAGTTATTAGAGGTCCATGGACATAATTTATTGTAGTACGGTGGTCCCATCCTTGTCCTTGTTTGGTTGCAGGATTTGGGCTAGGGTACTAAGAATAGGCTATGGACCAAATCGTGTCATGGATGTGACATGCTTAGAGCATAGGGTGGGGAGAACAACAAGTACCGCATTTGAGCTCCTTTACACTTTTTTTATTGTGCGCCCGGATTCTCCGCTGAAGATACTGGTGGTGATGACCACTATATATTATGTACTATCAGGCGGGCCATCGGCGTTCAAAAGACGACGTGCCTTTTAGGCCCTTGGATCTCCAATAGAGAACCATGCCAAATCCCAGGTTTTCAGCCAGATAGGTCACTTGTGGGGAAAGTTGTTCTTAACTGCATTCACTTTAGATGGTTAGACGACCAATTGGATATTTATTTCAGTACTTTATTGGCATGTGTTTAAGTATCTTGTTATGTCCCTCTGAGGACCTGGTCCCCTGCCAGGTGTATCTGTTCTTGAGTATTCGCAGTAGCGCAGATTCGGATGGTTACATGGGATTCGAGGATGTCTTCTCTTCAAGTCGTGATTGATAGCTGGTATCTTATATTGTGTTTTTTGTGTTGTACTTATATTGTATTTACTTTTCCATTCGAGTTGGTAGTGGATTTGTTTCCACCCAACTATCATCCTTAGATACTTCTTACTGAGATCTAGTTTCATAGATATTGGTTATTTATCTATATTTGATTTTCTGTGGATGAGATTTAGATTATACCCTGTGACTTGTGACATATGTTTTATACCACTTATGGATTTAATGTTCATATTATAGCGTACGTGTGGATTTGGTTTCCATATATTGGAGTTGCCATATCCATGCGGCTGGCATGCTTACGTGTCCTAGTCCTACGTATTTTTGGGACTGGGGCGTGACATGTTTTTGTGGTGGCCCATGCAGGTCGAGAGCATATTGTCTCGGTTACGTTACTGTACCGAACAAGCCTGCACCTAGGACTAGAGTATAGGATCTCATCCACAATTGACTATGACTCATCTTTATTCTAATTTATTCTATTTTGAACAATTGTATCCTGCTTGATTCCTGTACTTCCCTAATAGTTCTTTGAGTATAGCCTTCTGCTAGAATATAGGAACCCCATTATTAGGATGATAATTAGGGTAGCACACCTATTAAGAATTGGTTTACCATTATCCTTTGATGTAATATGAGGACTTGAGAGTAGTATAGACTCTACTAGATTTGGTTAGAAGTTTTACCATAATGTTTGACCCTAGTATTAAGGAACCAATAGAAAACCAAAATTTAAAATTGGTACTGAACCTGACCTTCATAGTTAGATAGTATTGGAGAACTATAAACTTAGATCATTGTCTTATTATTAGTAGACAGCACCTTAGGAAGCCTAGAGGAATGTAGTCAACATTTTTTTCCTTCATCATGCCTCGAACATAGCAACTAGCACCCCACTCCCCTTTAGAAACCATGATGCTATCTAGAGCCCCTATTTTAAATTTCATATCTTGTTCCTCTGAAACCCTAGCGCTCGCCACTCTCGCGATGACTAAATTATGTTCTTCTTTTCTCCATCTTTCAATTCATGCCAATCTGATGCTTCTGATTATAGACCAAGCAATTGTATTCTATGATAGGATATATGGTTTGCTAAAGTGATAGTCGTGATCTTGAATTTTGAATTGTGTACCTTGTCGTTAGAACCTGATGGTGGAGTTGTTCAATTAGATAGTGATGATTACCCCTAGTTGTAGACCACGTAATTTGTACCCTCACCTCGATACAAGTTAGACCCTTCCCCCTTAACGGCCAGTAACTCTTATATCCTTACCATTGACACTTGCTTGTAAGTACTATGACTAAGACTTAGGATGACCATTACCTACATAAAGAGGATACCCTAATCAGTACCAAGATCTTTACTCATATACCCTAATAAGAGTTTCTGCTCTATTTACATGTGCAAGATTATTTTGTAGGACCATCTTAAGACTGTCACAGTATTAGTTAAAATATTTTAAGTTGGGTAGTATGCCTCACAACCTAGTATCTCATAGTCTTTTAACCCATTATTGAAGTGTAACTGAATGACATTAATTGTATGCTAGCATAAGATGACAGGGTTTATTCAGACAATAGAATTTATAGGTCCATGTCCCTATTTGGTCGACGAACGACTCAGACAAAGAATTAGTATGACAACTGTAGAGATTGTGTAGTCTTTCATTATTATTGCTTATTTTGATTTTGTTTTTGTGAACTTGAATTGTTATGAACCTTCTTTCATCATAATCTAGTGTATTCATAATTGCTGTACTACCTTGACTTATGCTGCTATTATAGCCTAGGTTTTTGCAAGCTTATTCTTTATCGAGCTTGTTCATGACATACGTATTATTGGGGGCCCACAATAATATATTTCAGAATCAGTGTATTAGGGTCTAGCTAACCTTAGTGCGCTTGGTTCGCCCTTCGCATAACTACTTTACGTGGATTAAGAAATGTAGTGATTAGTAGACGAATATACTTGCCCTAGACATGTCTAAGTGTATCGTAATCGGCTACATAACTGTACTAATACGAGCATGCGAATACGGATTTACCAAATAGGATTTTAGTCCACAACTGCCTTGACAATTCCCATTGGATTCCTTGAAACGCCTTGATCCCTATACTTGCATTCTATTACTTCTCCCTTGAACTCTTATTCATTGATCTACGTCTTTCCTTATTTCGAAAAGATGAAACATCTTGCTTGGTATAAGTTTGATATATAGATAGTACTAGATATACCCCGCAGGCCAATCGCTTTGTTTGGTGATTATCTTTTTATAAATGATTAAGGGCATATCATGGATGATATATTTGGTGTTAAAGACTTTAAGGATTCAATAACATGATTAAATAATTTGGGATATAGCCTTCTTAGATGTATAACCTTAGATGATAGATGGGTAAAATCTAAGTTAGGTAGAAACATCAATGTTAACTTAAGAAGATTTTTTTTAGACTGTAATCAAGTGAGGTTAGATAGAGAAACCCTAGCCTAGTTTAATTTTGAGGACGAAATTATTTTAAGTTGGGTAGATTGTAAACCCCCTCACCCAAAAATTAGGGCTACTTGGCTTAGATAGTGAAATTAGGGCTAGTTTGAACCCAATTAGAATTAGAATACGGCATTTAATTTAATTACAAAATAGTTATGACACGTAGCGCACCTTATCGTTGCTTCGTTAATTAGAGCACTACACTAGCCATTGCCTTCCAACGAATTTCATAACCTCATCCTAGACATGCCCGCCTACTATTCTGGCCCTTGTGCAACTCATAATATTGCTCTCTGGTGCTATATTTTAGCCGCACAATAAACGTCGCGGACGTTATTCCTTAATTCGAAATAAAATCTAATTTTGTACCCTTGTGCGTCCCAATCGAAATTGGAGACACCATCTTGACCGTTTTGTGCAAATCGAATTTTATTATTATCCTACACTGTCCCCTCTACGCCCTGACAATTTTGTCCCACCCAATTTAATCCCATGTACTCCTAATTAATTCTAGAACATCGTGCGCGTTTCGATTTAATTAATTAAATCTAATTTCCGTTTTTGTGCAATTTTTCCAATTGTTGGGGGGCTTTTATGCAAAAGTATATTTAGGTGTCCTCACCATTGGATAATTCATAAAGAAACTCAATTTTCCCTTCACGTGTATTTTTCCATAATTTTCGGGATGTACATCGCGCGCACATCGCCCCGTATATCAAACCTACCCTCGCAATTAAATAATTATAATTTATAGCCCAACACCCTCATGCAAGCCCAAGGCCCACTCCAAGGAGTGTTGACCAAGCCCACATTGCCCTAGGTCAACCCAAACCCAAGAATTCACATGTATATATATATATCATCATCCCTTTATTTTCCTAAATTCCAAAACCCAATGCAAGCTCAGCCGACCCCTATACATTATTCACATCATCTTCTTCTTCCTCCCCTTCATCCTTCGTACACCTCCTTCTCCACAACTCGCCGGACACCTATGGCTGGAACTATCCCCGCACCTCAACTCCTCCTCCGCTCATCTGTCCCGGAGCACGACCCGACGCCACCACGTCGACGAACCATCACCCCCATCTCTATTAACAGCACCAGACCCCCTCCCTCTCTCCTTCCTCTTCCCCTGCCATCGCCAACCTCGCCGGAGCCCGCTGCTGAACTTCCCCGCAGCGCCGAGCAACATCAACCCCATGTCGATCCCTGACTACTCCTCCCCCTCGCTGGAGCAACTCCCCGCCGGCTCCTCTTCACCACCACCATTATCACCCCTACGTTCCTCTCCTCTGTTCGACAATGGCCAACACCCCGCCGGACATCCCAGCCATCGTCCCCGACGACTTCAACACCACAACGACCCCCACCATGGCCTGCCCCGACTTTACCCCGAGCATACGACCCCCACCGGAGTCGACCGGAGCCGCCTGTACTGCCCCTCTCTTCCCTGCAAACACCAACACGATCATCTCCTCTCTTCCTCCCTCGACAACCAGCCTGACTCCCAGCACGACCACCACACCACGGCCTCCTCTCCTCCCTGAGCTCCTCCTGCTGACCGGACCACCTTCCCCCTCCCTGACCGGATTCCAGCAGCAACCCATCATCATCATCCTCCTCATCAATCCCTCATCATTACCATTATCATCATCGCCATCACCCTCGTTGTCCTCGCCATCGTCCTCATCGTCATCCTCGTCATCGTCGTCGACGTCCTCGCCGACGTCGCGCACGCTCAGGTTCGATCCTCCCCTCGTATACGTGTGTGTGTAGGTGTATGTGTATAATAGTGTATTTAATTAATGTATATGTATATGTATATATTTAATATAATTGGTATATATAAATACGTATTTTAGTATATGTATTATTGGTATATGTATATATATATATATGTTTTGTATATACTTAATATATTTTCAATATATAATTTGTATATATGTATAAATATATATTTTGTATATGCTTTTAGTATATCCTTAATATATATAGTATAAACTTAATTTGGTGTATTAGTATTAGAATATTTTAATAATAATGTTGACAATATATATATATATATATATATATATATATATATATATATTTTTTTTTTCAAATGTATTTTTGGCATATATATATGAGTACATATATATTGTTCAACTAGTATATATTAGATATGTGATTAAATGGTACATATATATATATATATATATATATATATATATATATATATATATATATATATATATATATATATATATATATATATTGTAAATGTATTTAATTTGGTGCATGTATAAAGTGTAAGTATTAATGCTAGTTAATAATAGGTATAATATGTTTTATGTATCTATCTACTAGATGACCCTAGTTGACTAGTGTTACCTTAGTATACCCCCTGAGTCCAGCATAAATGTGGTGGTGTAAGGACTAATGATTTTATTGCGTTATATTATATGTACATAGGATATTGGATTTATTCTGCGCGACTTCTGGAGCAGGTTATTGGTACATCGCAGCTTTCTTGCCAGGCAAGTATACCTTGCCATTGTACTGTTATTCATATTCCATATGTTGCATGCATCTTTATTTTTTGTCTTTAGTTCATATATTTTAACTGTTATATAAAATGCGCGCGACGGTGTCGTCGCGGTATGTTTTTATTTATGTATTTGCATTGACCTTGTTTATGAGACTGCCCCATTATCATGTAGCATCATTAGGTTTTATTTGACTGTGATACATATTTTTACACGAGTTGTGAGTCTCATATAGATCACGAACGTACGTATTGACTGATCATCGGTACGTGCGGGCCGTGCGTTAGGAATAACTGATGTTAGAAACTTTGCACGCTAGTAGACTTGGCAGTTATTAGAGGTCCATGGACATAGCTTATTGTAGTACGGTGGTCCCATCCTTGTCCTTGTTTGGTTGCAGGATTTGGGCTAGGGTACTAAGAATAGGCTATGGACCAAATCGTGTCATGGATGTGACATGCTTAGAGCATGGGGTGGGGAGAACAACAAGTACTGCATTTGAGCTTCTTTACACTTTTTCTATTGTGTGCCCAGATTCTCCGCTGAAGATACGGATGGTGATGACCACTATATATTATGTACTATCAGGCGGGCCACCGGCGTTTAAAAGACGATGTGCCTTTTAGGCCCCTGGATCTCCAATAGAGAACCATGCCAAATCCTAGGTTTTCAGCCAGATAGCTCACTTGTGGGGAAAGTTGTTCTTAACTGCATTCACTTTAGACGGTTAGGCGACCAATTGGATATTTATTTTAGTACTTTATTGGCATGTGTTTAAGTATCTTGTTATGTCCCCTCTGAGGACCTGGTCCCCTGCCAGGTGTATCTGTTCTTGAGTATTCGCAGGAGCGCAGATTCGGATGGTTACATGAGATTCGAGGATGTCTTCTCTTCAAGTCGTGATTGATAGCTGGTATCTTATATTATGTTTTTTGTGTTGTACTTATATTGTATTTACTTTTCTATTCGAGTTGGTAGTGGATTTGTTTCCATCCAACTATCATCCTTAGATACTTCTTACTGAGATCTAGTTTCATAGATATTGGTTATTTATCTATATTTGATTTTCTGTGGATGAGATTTAGATTATACCCTGTGACTTGTGACATATGTTTTATACCACTTATGGATTTAATGTTCATATTACAGCGTACGTGTGGATTTGGTTTTCATATATTGGAGTTGCCATATCCATGCGGCTGGCATGCTTACGTGTCCTAGTCCTACGTATTTTTGGGACTGGGGCGTGACATGTTTTTGTGGTGGCCCATGCAGGTCGAGAGCATATTGTCTCGGTTACGTTACTGTACCGAACAAGCCTGCACCTAGGACTAGAGTATAGGATCTCATCCACAATTGACTATGACTCATCTTTCTTCTAATTTGTTCTATTTTGAACAATTGTATCCTGCTTGATTCCTGTACTTCCCTAATAGTTCTTTGAGTATAGCCTTCTGCTAGAATATAGGAACCCCATTATTAGGAAGATAATTAGGGTAGCACACCTATTAAGAATACAACGAGAATATAGACACACCACTAAGTTTAGAATATCTAGTGAACCCTAGAATTCCTTATCTATAGATTGGTTTACCATTATCCCTTGATGTAATATGAGGACTTGAGAGTAGTATAGACTCTACTAGATTTGGTTAGAAGTTTTACCATAATGTTTGACCCTAGTATTAAGGAACCAATAGAAAACCAAAATTTAAAATTGGGACTGAACCTGACCTTCATAGTTAGATAGTATTGGAGAACTATAAACTTAGATCATTGTCTTATTATTAGTAGACAGCATCTTAGGAAGCCTAGAGGAATGTAGTCAACATTTTTTTTCTTCATCATGCCTCGAACATAGCAACTAGCACCCCACTCCCCTTTAGAAACTATGATGCTATCTAGAGCCCCTATTTTAAATTTCATATCTTGTTCCTCTGAAACCCTAGCGCTCGTCACTCGCGCGACGACTAAATTATGTTCTTCTTTTCTCCATCTTTCAATTCATGCCAATCTGACGCTTCTGATTATAGACCAAGCAATTGTATTCTATGATAGGATATATGGTTTGCTAAAGTGATAGTCATGATCTTGAATTTTGAATTGTGTACCTTGTCGTTAGAACCTGATGGTGGAGTTGTTCAATTAGATTGTGATGATTACCCCTAGTTGTTGACCACGTAATTTATACCCTCACCTTGATACAAGTTAGACCCTTCCCCCTTAACGGCCAGTAACTCTTCTATCCTTACCATTGACACTTGCTTGTAAGTGCTATTACTAAGACTTAGGATGACCATTACCTACATAAAGAGGATACCCTAATCAGTACCAAGATCTTTACTCATATACCCTAATAAGAGTTTCTGTTCTATTTACATGTGCAAGATTATTTTGTAGGACCATCTTAAGACTGTCACAGCATTAGTTAAATTGTTTTAAGTTGGGTAGTATGCCTCACAACGTAGTATCTCATAGTCTTTTGACCCATTATTGAAGTGTAACTGAATGACATTAATTGTATGCTAGCATAAGATGATAGTGTTTATTCAGACAATAGAATTTAGAGGTCCATGTCCCTATTTGGTCGACGAATGACTCAGACAAAGAATTAGTATGACAACTGTAGAGATTGTGTAGTCTTTCATTATTATTGCTTATTTTGCTTTTGTTTTTGTGAACTTGAATTGTTATGAACCTTCTTTCATCATAATCTAGCGTATTCATAATTGCTGTACTACCTTGACTTATGCTGCTATTATAGCCTAGTTTTTTATAAGCTTATTCTTTATTGAGTTTGTTCATGACATACGTATTATTGGGGGCCCACAATAATACATTTCAGAATCAGTGTATTAGGGTCTAGCTAACCTTAGTGCGCTTGGTTCGCCCTTCGCATAACTACTTTACGTGGATTGAGAAATGTAGTGATTAGTAGACGAATATACTTGCCCTAGACATGTCTAAGCGTATCGTAATCGGCTACATAACTGTACTAATATGAGCATGCGAATACGGATTTACCAAATAGGATTTCAGTCCACAACTGCCTTGACAATTCCCATTGGATTCCTTGAAATGCCTTGATCCCTATACTTGCATTCTATTACTTCTCCCTTGAACTCTTATTCATTGATCTACGTCTTTCCTTATTTCAAAAAGACGAAACATCTTGCTTGGTATATGTTTGATATATAGATAGTACTAGATATACCCCGCAGGCCAATCACTTTATTTGGTGATTATCTTTTTATAAATGATTAAGGGCATATCATGGATGATATGTTTGGTGTTAAAGACTTTAAGGATTCAATAACATGATTAAATAATTTGGGACATAGCTTTCATAGATGTATAACCTTAGATGATAGATGGGTAAAATCTAAGTTGGGTAGAAACTGCAATGTTAACTTAAGAAGATTTTTTTTAGACTGTAATCAAGTGAGGTTAGATTTTTTTTAAACTGCAATATACCTTGCCATTGTACTGTTATTCATATTCCATATGTTGCATGCATCTTTATTTTCTGTCTTTAGTTCATATATTTTAACTGTTATATAAAATGTGCACGACGGTGTCGTCGCGGTATATTTTTATTTATGTATTTGCATTGACCTTGTTTATGAGACTGTCCCATTATCATGTAGCATCATTAGATTTCATTTGACTGTGACACATATTTTTACACGAGTTGTGAGTCTCATATAGATCACGAACGTACGTATTGACTGATCATCGGTACGTGCGGGCCGTGCGTTAGGAATAACTGCTGTTAAAAACTTTGCACGCTAGTAGACTTGGTAGTTATTAGAGGTCCATGGACATAGCTTATTGTAGTACGGTGGTCCCATCCTTGTCCTTGTTTGGTTGCAGAATTTGGGTTAGGGTACTAAGAATAGGCTATGGACCAAATCGTGTCATGGATGTGACATGCTTAAAGCATGGGGTGGGGAGAACAACAAGTACCACATTTGAGCTCCTTTACACTTTTTCTATTGTGCACCCGAATTCTCCGCAGAAGATACGGGTGGTGATGACCACTATATATTATATACTATCAGGCGGGCCACCGGCGTTCAAAAGACGACGTGCCTTTTAGGCCCCTGGATCTCCAATAGAGAACCATGCCAAATCCCAGGTTTTCAGCCAGATAGATCACTTGTGGGGAAAGTTGTTCTTAACTGCATTCACTTTAGACGGTTAGGCGACTAATTAGATATTTATTTCAGTACTTTATTGGCATGTGTTTAAGTATATTGTTATGTCCCTCTGAGGACATGGTCCCCTGCCAGGTGTATCTGTTCTTGAGTATTCGCAAGAGCGCAGATTCGGATGGTTACATGGGATTCGAGGATGTCTTCTCTTCAAGTCGTGATTGATAGCTGGTATCTTATATTGTATTTTTTGTGTTGTACTTATATTGTATTTACTTTTCCATTCGAGTTGGTAGTGGATTTGTTTTCACCCAACTATCATCCTTAGATACTTCTTACTGAGATCTAGTTTCATAGATATTGGTTATTTATCTATATTTGATTTTCTGTGGATGAGATTTAGATTATACCCTGTGACTTGTGACATATGTTTTATACCACTTGTGGATTTAATGTTCATATTACAGCGTACGTGTGGATTTGGTTTCCATATATTGGAGTTGCCATATCCATGCGGCTGGCATGCTTACGTGTCCTAGTCCTACGTATTTTTGGGACTGGGGCGTGACAAAACTTGCCTGGTATCATAAACTTGTATCGACATAAGAAAGCACACAATAATCATCACTAAAAGAAATTACTAAAAGAATATAACAACTGGGAACACAAAAATGTACCCAAGAATTTCTGGCCGTATATGCCCATTGGCCGTATGGACCCACTGACCGCATGGACTCATATGCAATATGCACCCACTGGCCGCATAGACTCACTGCCGCATGGACTCACTGGCCACATGCACCCACTGGCCGCATGGACTCAATGGCCGTATGCACCCACTGGCCGCATGGACTCACTTGCCGCATAGACTCACTGGTCGTATGCATTTACTGGCTACATAGACTCACTGGTCGCAAGGACTCACTGACTGCATGCACCCACTGGCCGCATAGACTCACTGGCCGCATCCATGCCCTTCTTGGATTTAGCAAATTTTTTATTCATTCAGCGAGTGAAAATACAAGGTGTTCAAGGACACTTGTTTAAATAAGCAGTCATGCGTCCAACAAGATGGACACACGATATTAATATGCGATAAGAGTTCAGGCCATATAACCCTCTCATGCCGTATGGCACTCTCAACCATATCGCTCGCTGGCCGCATGAAGACTTCGCCTTCTCCAACATCAGGTTCAGACATGGCCGAAAGCTCCAAAAACTAAAATCTTATTTTCTTCATAAAAACTTTATTTTAACTCCAAATCAAGTAAAATAAAAGCCAAATTATACAAAATAGAATGCTTTAACATAAGAAATAACTAGTTTTCGAAAAAAAATTAAGTTTTAATAGATCAAAACGAAGAAAAACTCATGGAACACATAAAAACCCTAAACTTAAAACTCAAATCTACAAAAATCTATACATTAAAATCCAAAACTCCAATAACTAAATATGATCAGCAACTCAAGGAGAATATTTTCCATCAAATATAATATTTTTTAAACAACATATATGTGAAAAAATCCAAAAATCCATAACTTCACTATTGAGCAAGATGTACTTACCTCGAGTGGCTCCTAGGCTCTACCTCTCACGGTCCGAGTCACAACAACTTCTTCCTAGGGTTACGGTTTGGCTATAAAGAGCTTGAGGGAGAGAAGGAAGAAGGAAGCATGAAGAATGAAATGAGAAAATGAGTGAGAATAGAGAAAAGCTCATATATATATATGCCAAGAAGGGAGAAAAAATTGTTTAGACATGGGTTCACCCAAAATAAACTGAACCAAATATCCATTCTATATGTGTGTCCTAAATCAAGTCTATGCCAGTATCAATAGATATTCTACTGGTCTCGGGTAGTCTCTCTCAACAACAGGAGAAAATGAAATAATAAATAAATGACAGAAAATAATATGAGAAATACAACATGAATACATTATCAGAAAAAATTAAATTCTAGAAATTAAAAAAATATCAAATCTGAAATCGGGTGTGACACAAATAGTGTCTGTATCAGTGTCCTAAGGACCTAAATATAAAATATCAAGTCAAGACAGTGTTTTAGTGTCACGCCCCAGTCCCAAAATATATGGAACCAGGCCACGTGGCATTGACCAGCTGACACGTCTCCGAGGATATCCCAATTTAATAGATCCTGGCGAAGCGTGCTACGTTGTCCTAAATCTAACAAGTCTAATATCAACAACAGTCAAATGTCTAATCTCATCCACAAACAGCAAGTAAAATACTGAATGAAAGACTGGAATATAAGGACATAGTCGAATGACATAATACAACTGAAATATGTCTGGTAGGAATAAACCCACACAAAATGTGCTGATAGTCTAAAAATAAAGTACTGATAAAGAGAGTGACTGGAACAACGGCTAACAAGGTAAGGAACTCCAGTCATAGGCGGAAGGCCTACCAATCTGATCGGGGGTACTCTGATGGAAGTACCTCCAGCTCCTCGTCAAGAGCAAACCTCGCCTCCACACCTGGCCCGTAAACTGTGGGATAATAGGCCTCGTCCAGATCTGGAAGATAACCAGGTCCTCATAGGGACGTAACAAGATACAATATGCATGCTAGATATAGTACTGAAATAAAAGTAAAGAGGGGGTGTGCTAACCATCTAAGTGAATGCAATATAAGGACAACCTCGAAACGTATAGGTAGGTATAGGCATAACGGCCAACGTCCTCTAGAGTGTGGTATCTGCAACGTCCATCATTCCGAGGAATGAGATATCTGTATATAAGTATAACGTCCACACTCTAAGGGCGTGGTGTCTGCAAGGTATACACGTCCGTAACACTCCGTAGAGCGCGGTGTCTGAATATAGGGAGTCACCGGGTCTATGGTTCCTCTGGATACCACGGAGTCCGGTGGGGGTATCCCATACGTTTATCAGTTGTCCTTCCCGCCCAATGTAGATACGCAAGTCAAATACACAACGTAAGTGTACCGTATCTAAATGCTAAGTCTCAGCTAATTATACTTCTCGAGTAAACAGGCTAATCCGTGATGCATGTCGTACGCACCGATAGCGAATCGGGTACGCGGACCCGCATCCCAATATGAGTGTACCATCGTGTAAGTATCACGGTCTAGGAAGATATCAAATATCCTCACAGTAGTGGGTGAGTCAGCTAGCAACTAGGTCAAGTACACTACTCATCGACGCAATGTCGACTGCACCCGAGTCAATCTCGGACGCGCACAGTTCATGTATATTTGAAATATTTAACATTTAAATTTAAAGCAGTAATCCAGCAAGGTATACTTGCCTGCCCCGGGTAGCTGCAAAATCCAAAGCCCTGCTCCTGATGCCTCGGCAGAAGTGTCCAGCAATCCTATATAGGATATAATAATGACCAAATTAGTCGCTACAATAGCACGACTAAGACACACTGTTCGTATCTACAGCTGACATAGGGTCGGGACTGTATTTATATATAGTTAACACTAGTATATACATATACACTAAATCATATTTAATTATATTAAATAAAATAATATATTTGTTTAATAGTACGAAAATAGTACTTAAATAATAATTAGTATATACTAATAATACACCTATTAAATATGTATACATAATTGGGTAATATATAAATTCATATATATATATATATACATATATATATTTAGATAATAATTTATACATAAATTTATATATACAACATAACAAGGGTATATAAAGTGTATATACCTATTTACATATACATAATAGAGGGGTTAATACGTATAAGTATTTAATATATACTAATATACATAACATTTATTAATTTCCAGAAAATATATTTAAACTTAATATATATTATATATTTAAAAAATTTCATATATATTAAAATATGCTTACATACATACATACATACATACATACATACATGTATATAAATTCCTAATATGAAATATAATGTAAAAATAATATTATATTATATATATATTACAAATTCACAGAAATTATTATTAATATATAAAACAGTATATAATAGGTATAATTATAGAAAATACCTATTATACAAAAATATACATATAAGTATTAATGAGAACACTGAAACGTATACGTACATACATGTATTTATAGACATTTTTATAGGTATAACAATTTCATATATATATATATATTACAATTTATATAATACTAAAAACAGTAAATATTTATATAATACGGTATTTATACAGAAGCTATAAATACACATATTATTAATACAGAATATTATTATATTTATACGAAAATACTCATAAACTAACCTAATACTCATGCACATAGAAATACGTATACAAATAAGGATAAATATACATAAATAATATACCGGATCGTACCTCGGGTCGAGGGGGTCACGGTGGTCGACCGTCGCCGGAGGGGGTGGCCGGACGGCGCTCCGACGTCGTGCGGGGTCGTCGGCACAGCAGCCGCGCGGTCTGGAACAACCGGCGCTGCGGGGTCGATTTCTCCTCGGTGTGTCGACGTCCGGGGACGAAAGTCGGCGGGGAGGAAGAGGACCGGTAGGGGGGTGGCGGTGGTGAAGTCTGGCGGTCGGCGGTGCGGTGGTGGCGGAGTACGAGGAGGAAGGGTGGTCGGCTGTGCACTCGGGGAAGGGAGCAACCGGGTTGGGGATGTCGGTGGGGGGAGCTGCTCCGGCGTCGTGGTGGCGGTTGGCGGTGGTGGCCGGGGAAAGGTTGGCGAGGTTGGTCGGGTCGGTGTGGTGGCGGCCGGTGGCAGCGTTTGGCCGGAGTCGGGCGCGGGGAGGAAGGTTGGGGTCGGGCTGAGGGAAAAGCTCGGTTTAGAGAAGTTAGGGTTTTTGGGATTTTTGGGTTTTAGTTTTTTATTTTATTTTGTTGTAATGAATGTATATGTAGGAGAGAGAGTGAGGGGGGGCTATCTTGGGGTTAGGGCCGGCTGTAGGAAATTTTTGGAGAGTTGGGGAAGCTTCTACATGATGAGGGGAGGGCTAGGATTTAGGTATTTCCAATGTAGGGCCATGATGTGCCCTACATAAAGTAATGTAAGTACATAGGAAAGGGGGGGAAATTAAATGCATATGATTGGTCATGACCATTTCTTTTCTCCATGATGGTTTGGGCCAATGAGAGGGGGGCACCTCATTGCAATTTTGCAATTAGGCCCCTGACAATTTGGTATTTGCACAATTTGTGGAGTTGGGGATTTAATATAACCAAACACCATGTTTGGTGTTCCTCATTGGACTAGGGTGGTGTATGGTGTTTTGTATGAGGCTTGTGGGTGTGGATATGGGTTTTGGGTTGGAGTTGGGTCTAATTTAATTGAGGTTAGGTAGCCACATTAATTAATTTATAATTAATGTAACGGGTGTCTCTAATTTAATTTAAATAAAATTTGGGAGTCTAAATTTGGTTGGACAAGGGTCATTGGTGTAGTAGGCTCAGTGTACACTAATATCATGATCTGGGTTGGTCAAAACTGGTTGAGGTTGGGTCTCAATGTAAATTGGAACGGGCAGTGAACGTAATTACGCAATTTAATTAATTTGCGCACGGACGTTTGTAACGACTTTTGTGCGACTAAAATTTGGCACGAAAACCAATGTCCGGGGTTTGTTCTAGGTTCAATATGATGGGTTTACAGGTCTAGGTCAAATATGTAGAATTTGATTTAGGGCAACAACTAGGGTATTTATTCAAAATAATCAAATCATTTCACAGGTATTTATAATACTATATATTAAATCATAATTAATTCAGGTTGACCCTAATTAGGCTAATGAAATTAGTTAACCCTAATTTCTGGTCGAGGGGGTTTACAATATACCCTCCTTAGAGCATTTCGTCCTCAAAATTAAAACAGACATATATCAAAACTATTGAATGAAATTAATACTATCACATACCTAGGCCTTCGAAGAGATGGGGAAAACGTTGTCGAATATCGTCCTCTCGTTCCCAGGTTGATTCACCTGGTGCATGATGTCTCCATGCGACACGAACTAGAGGGATAGTCTGGCCTCGCAGTACCTTCTCGCTTCGGTCTAGGATCTCTACCGGCTCCTCCTGGTATGACAAGCTTGGACCAACGGTGATCTCCGAGTGGTCAAGCACATGACTCAGATCCGGTATGTACCTCCTCAGCTGAGATACATGGAAGACATCGTGAACTCCTTCCAGTGTCTGCGGCAAGGCCAATCTGTAAGCAACTTCTCCGACGTGCTCTAGCACATCGAAGGGTCCGATGTACCTCGGACTCAGCTTCCCTCTGCCTCCAAATCTGATGGTTCCTCTGGTAGGTGAAATCTTCAGGAACACATGTTCTCCCACCTAGAACTCTAGGGGTCGTCGATGCACATTAGCCCAATGCTTCTGCCTGTCTTGTGCTGCTCGTAGATGTCCCTGGATCTTCTTCACCTTCTCCACTGTATGGACGATCAACTCTGGCCCTAGAATCTGCCTCTCGCCTACATCGCTCCAGTATACTGGGGAATGACACTTCCTACCATACAAAGCCTCATAGGGAGCCATCTGAATGCTCGCCTGATAGCTATTGTTGTAGAAAAATTTGACCAAGTGCAAGTGGTCCTCCCATGAATCGCTGAAGTCAAGCATGCAAGCCCTCAACATATCCTCCAGCGTCTGAATGGTGCGCTCGGATTGTCCATCTGTCTACGGGTGGTACGAAGTACTGAACTTAAGGCGGGTACCAAGACTCTCTTGCATACTCCTCCAAAAGTACGATGTAAACCTCGTATCCCGGTCAGACACGATACTGACTGGCACTCCATGCAATCGTACAATCTTCCTCATGTACATATCTGCCAAGACTTCCGTAGATTGCCCAACCCTGAAGGGTAAAAAGTGGGCAGACTTGGTGAGTCTATCTACGATTACCCATACCGTGTTGCGACCACTAGGACTCCTCGGGAAACCCGTGACGAAGTCCATGGTGATGTGCTCCCATTTTCACTCTGGTATTGGGAACGGTTGAAGTAATCCGACAGACCTCTGATGCTCAGCCTTGACTTGCTGACACACCAGACACTTAGCCACGAAGCGGGCTATCTCTCTCTTCATCCCGTGCCACCAGTAGTACTACCTCAGGTCTCGGTACATCTTCGTGCCTCCTGGATGTATAGAATAGGTCGAACTGTGCGCCTCCGTCATCAGCTCCTGGCGTAGCTCTCCATTCGGAATATAGAGACGATCTCCACATCTCAAGGTCCCGTCCTCGTGTATACACAGTCCCGTTTGTATTCCAGCCTCTGTCCTCTGTCGAAGCCTCTGAAATCTGGCGTCTGTCAGCAAAACAACCTTGATTCTCTCCACCAATGTCGATTGCACCTGGAAACTCGACATCTGGCCGTCTACTCCGGGCATAATGACTTCGATACCCAACTGTTCTAGATCTCTCAACAGATGTTGTTGGGTAGTCAGGAAAAATGCTATGGGCTTCCTGCTTAAAGCATCGGCTACCACATTAGCCTTTCCCGGATGGTACTGTAGCTCAATCTCGAAGTCTGCCATCACTTTGAGCCAACGTCTCTGCCTCAGGTTCAGGTCCTTCTGTGTGTAGATGTACTTCAGGCTCTTGTCATCGGTGAATATCTCCACGCGCTCTCCGTACAGGTAGTGCCTCCAAAGCTTCAAGGCAAAGATCACTGCGGCAAGCTCTAAGTCGTGGGTAGGATAGTTCTTCTCATGGGTCCTCAGCTGCCTAGAGGCATAGGCCACAACCTTTCCATGCTGCATCAAAACGCATCCTAATCCTTTCTCGGACGCATCGCTATAGATCACGAATCCTCCGGGTCCAGAAGGTATGGTCAAGATGGGTGTTGTAGTCAGACGCTTCTTCAGCTCGTCGAACGCCGTCTGACACTCCTCTGTCCAGGTGAACTCCTGATCCTTGCGGGTCATCGGCTCTGCGATCCTTGCGAAGTTCTCTACGAACCTCCGGTAATATCCGACAAGTCCTAGGAAACTTCTCACCTCCGTGACGTTGGTAGGGGTCGGCCACGTCTCTACTGATGAAATCTTCACGGGATCTACTGAAATGCCATCTCCCGAGATAACGTGTCCAAGAAATGCGACACGATCTAGAAGAAACTCGCACTTGCTCAGCTTGGCATAAAGTCTCTCTCGTCTCAGCGTCTCTAGCACTAGCCTCAAGTGCTCCCCGTGCTCCTCGTGGCTCTTCGAATACACCAAGATGTCGTCGATGAAGACTACCACGAACTAGTCCAGATACTTATGGAAGACTCGGTTCATCAGGTTCATAAACACAGCAGGCGTATTTGTCAATCCGAAAGGCATCACTAGGAACTCGTAGTGACCATAACGAGTCCTAAATGCTGTCTTTGGAATGTCCTCCCTTCGCACCTTCACCTGATGGTAGCCCGATCTCAAGTCGATCTTTGTGAACACCACTGCTCCTGTCAGCTGGTCGAACAGATCGTCGATTCGTGGTAGAGGGTACTTGTTTTTGATATTCAGAGCATTAAGGGCTCTGTAATCAATGCACATCCAGAATGTCCCGTCCTTCTTCGGTACAAACAACACTGGTGCTCCCCAGGGTGATGCACTAGGACGAACGAATCCCTTGATCTGCAACTCCTCCAACTGTAGCTTCAGCTCGCCAAGCTCCTTCTTTGCCAACCGGTACACATTTGATGATATCGGTGCTGCTCCAGGTATTAGCTCAATGGTGAACTCCACCTCTCTATCAGGCGGTAGGCCTGGCAACTCCTCTGGGAAAATATCCTCGAACTCTGCAACGATTTCTGGGGGTGCCGTCTCCATCACCATGTAAGCTCCAGCTGCATGTCCTACTCCTCGCTCGATGGTGCCTCGCATGAATTCGAACTCCGGTTGTCCTGGCAGTCTAAAAGTAACGCTACCCTTCCGACAATCTAGTACGGTATTATACTGGTTTAACCAGTCCATGCCCAGAACTACGTCGAAAGCTGGCATTGGGAGTACCAACAATCGCGCTCTCATCTACCTACCACAAACTACTACCGAGCACGTTCTAATGGTGCTGGTAACCGGTATGATGCCTCCTCCAGTAAGTATCTTCCAACTCTTAGGTAAGGAGGAGGTTGCTACTCTATGCATTGCTACGAAGCTACTAGATATAAATGACAGTGTAGCTCCAGAATCAAACAGTGCAGTTGCAGGTAATGATGCAACTAAAATTGTACCTGTGATAGTCTCCCCTTCTGGTTCCTCCTCGATAGATGCTAAAGCAAAGGCTTGTCCGCGCCTCTGCCCTCCTGCCTGCTGGCGGGCCTGGTTGAAGTGTGACTCCTGTGGGACCAAGGGTGGTCCTCTCTGCTGTCCTCCGGTAGCTGGTGGACGCTGTCCTCCTGCTGGGGGTGGTATCCTCAGTGGTGCTGCTGGTGGTCTCTGTCCAGTCTGGGGTGCTGCATCTCTGCGCTGGGGGCAGTCTCTAGTAAGGTGCTGGCTGGCTCCACAGACCATGCAGAGCCCGAGCTTCTTCCTGCAGTCTCGGATGACGTGTCCCCTCTTGCCACAGAAGTGACAGGTCGGAAGCTCCTTCTGCTGGTACGGTGCTGTCCTCTGTTGCGCCTGCGCTCCTGGACGGCGGATCGGTCCTCCTGCTCCTTGCTGGGTCCTGGCTGGTACGTTCACGCTGGAACGTCTCGCTCCTCCTCCTCCTCCTATAGCCTCCTGGATCCTCGCCTCTGATAGGACCTCTTCATAAGAGATCCTCGCCTGGGTAGTAGTGTACCTCTGTAGCTCTTGAGAGAGGCCATGATGGAACCTCCTGGCTTTCTCCAGGTCATTGGGGATCAGGGCTGTACCGAATCGGCTGAGTCTGCTGAACTCTCCGTCGTAGGCGTCCACAGTCAGGTTCCCCTGCTCCAGGTGTAGGAACTGGGAGTACAGGGCGTTCCTCACCGTGGCTGGGAAATACTTCATATTAAAGTGCTCTAGAAATTCCTCCCAAGTCTGCTGTCTGCCAATGCTGCGCTCCATAGATTCCTACCAGTGATGGACGTTGCCTGTGAGTTGGGCCCTCACCGCGGTCATCTAGAGATCGGGGTGTAACTGCGAACCCTCTAGCAGCATCTCGGTGTTGGAGACCCAGTCTGCGATCTCCTCTGCCGTCTCCTTGCCCGAGAAGGTTTCCGGGCCCAACTGTCTGAAGCCTCGTACAGTGCCTTCTCGCTGGGCAGGTGCAAGTGCTGGTGCTGGTGCTTGGGCCGGTGCCCTCTCTAGTGCTGCCATCAGGCCCTGTCTCAGGGTCTCCGTCTGCTGCCACTGGGCCAGCATCATCATCTAGAAGAACTGCATCATCTGGGGCTGTCCTTCCGCTGGGGGCATCTGAGGTGGAAACGATGGAGGTGGTAGAAGAGGTACCTCCTGCTGTCTCCTTTGTGTCTCCTCGGGTGCCGGCCTCTCGTATTGCGGCATCGGTGTCGCCCTCGAGGTCTGCCCCTCGAAGTACTGCCTCGTAATCGTCTGCGATGCCTGGCCCTCTGGCTGCTGCGTCTCCTCGTCGGGAGAGACCTGATGCCAGTGCATCATCGGGGCCTGAGGGATCACCTCTGCCTCTGGCTGAGGCTGCTCTCTGGGTGGTCCCTGCGTCGTATCCTCTCTCGGTGCTGCAGGTGGTGCTATGGCACCGAGTATCTCACGTCAACTCCGAAGGTTTATCTCGCTGTAAGAGATAGAACTTCATTAGAGAGGGTACGGAATAAATCAAACAGGATGCAAATATATTACAATTTGGAAGAGGTTTAAAGGCGTAATCAAGTGGATGAGACCTAGTAATTTCTATCCTATTGCAGGCTCGCTGGGCACGTTACCATACCACAAGCGATAAATATTTAGTGTTTCAGACCTGCATGGGCCACCACTAAAATCATGTCACGCCCCAGTCCCAAAATATATGGAACCAGGCCACGTGGCATTGGCTAGCTGACACATCTCCGAGAATATCCCAATTTAATGGATCCTGGCGAAGCGTGCTACGCTGTCCTAAATCTAACAAGTCTAATATCAACAACAGTCAAATGTCTAATCTCATCCACAAATAACAAGTAAAATACTGAATGAAAGACTGGAATATAAGGACATAGTCGAATGACATAATACAACTGAAATATGTCTGGTGGGAACAAACCCACTACAAAATGTGCTGATAGTCTGAAAATAAAGTACTGATAAAGAGAGTGACTGGAACAACGGCTAACTAGGTAAGGAACTCCAGTCATAGGCGGAAGGCCTACCAATCTGATCAGGGGTACTCTGATGGAAGTACCTCCAGCTCCTCATCAAGAGCAAACCTCGCCTTCACACCTGGCCCGTAAACTGTGGGATAATAGGCCTCGTCCAGATCTGGAAGATAACCAGGTCCTCAGAGGTACGTAACAAGATACAATATGCATGCCAGTTATAGTACTAAAATAAAAGTAAAGAGGGGGTGTGCTAACCATCTAAGTGAATGCAATATAAGGACAACCTCGGAACGTATAGGTAGGTGTAGGCATAACGGCCAACGTCCTCTAGAGTGTGGTATCTGCAACGTCCATCATTCCGAGGAATGAGGTATCTGTATATAAGTATAACGTCCACACTCTAAGGGCATGGTGTCTGTAAGGTATACACGTCCGTAACACTCCGTAGAGCGCGGTGTCTGAATATAGGGAGTCACCGGGTCTATGGTTCCTCTGGATACCACGGAGTCCGGTGGGGGTATCCCATACGTTTATCAGTTGTCCTTCCCGCCCAATGTAGATACGCAAGTCGAATACACGACGTGAGTGTACCGTATCTAAATGCCAAGTCTCAGCTAATTATACTTCTCTAATAAACAGGCTAATCCGTGATGCATGTCGTACGCACCGATAGAGAATCGGGTACGCGGACCCGCATCCCAATATGAGTGTACCATCGTGTAAGTGTCACGGTCTAGGAAGATATCAAATATCCTCACAGTAGTGGGTGAGTCAACTAGCAACTAGGTCAAGTACACTACTCATCGATGCAATGTCAACTGCACCCGAGTCAATCTCGGACGCGCACAGTTCATGTATATTTGAAATATTTAACATTTAAATTTAAAGCAGTAATCCAGCAAGGTATACTTGTCTGCCCCGGGTAGCTGCGAAATCCAAAGCCCTGCTCCTGATGCCTCGGCAGTAGTGTCCAGCAATCCTATATAGGATATAGTAATGACCAAATTAGTCGCTACAATAGCACGACTAAGACACACTGTTCGTATCTACAGCTGACATAGGCTCGGGACTGTATTTATATATAGTTAACACTAGTATATACATATACACTAAATCATATTTAATTATATTAAATAAAACATTATATTTGTTTAATAGTACGAAAATAGTACTTAAATAATAATTAGTATATACTAATAATACACCTATTAAATATGTATACATAATTGGGTAATATATAAATTCATATATATATATATATATACATATATATATTTAGATAATAATTTATACATAAATTTATATATACAACATAACAAGGGTATATAAAGTGTATATACCTATTTACATATACATAATAGAGGGGTTAATACGTATAAGTATTTAATATATACTAATATACATAACATTTATTAATTTCCAGAAAATATATTTAAACTTAATATATATTATATATTTAATATTTTTCATATATATTAAAATATGCTTACATACATACATACATACATACATACATACATGTGTATAAATTCCTAATACGAAATATAATATAAAAATAATATTATATTATATATATATTATAAATTCACAGAAATTATTATTAATATATAAAACAGTATATAATAGGTATAATTATAGAAAATACCTATTATACATAAATATACATATAAGTATTAATGAGTACACTGAAACGTATACGTACATACATGTATTTATAGACATTTTTATAGGTATAAAAATTTCATATATATATATTACAATTTATATAATACTAAAAATAGTAAATATTTATATAATACGGTATTTATATAGAAGGTATAAATACACATATTATTAATACAGAATATTATTCTATTTATACGAAAATACTCATAAACTAACCTAATACTCATGCACATAGAAATACGTATACAAATAAGGATAAATATACATAAAATAATATACCGGATCATACCTCGGGTCGAGGGGGTCACGGTGGTCGACCGTCGCCGGAGGGGGTGGCCGGACGTCGTGCGGGGTCGTCGGCACAGCAGCCGCCCGGTCTGGAACAACCGGCGCTGCGGGGTCGATTTCTCCTCGGTGTGTCGACGTCCGGGGCCGAAAGTCGGCGGGGAGGAAGAGGACCGGTAGGGGGTGGCGGTGGTGAAGTCTGGCGGTCGGCGGTGCGATGGTGGCGAAGTACGAGGAGGAAGGGTGGTCGGCTGTGCACTCGGGGAAGGGAGCAGCCGGGTTGGGGATGTCGGTGGGGGGAGCTGCTCCGACGTCGTGGTGGCGGTTGGCGGTGGTGGCAGGCGGGGGAAAGGTTGGCGAGGGTGGTCGGGTCGGTGTGGTGGTGGCCGGTGGCGGCGTTTGGCCGGAGTCGGGCGCGGGGAGGAAGGTTGGGGTCGGGCTGAGGGAAGAGCTCGGTTTAGAGAAGTTAGGGTTTTTAGGATTTTTGGGTTTTAGTTTTTTATTTTATTTTGTTGTAATGAATGTATATGTAGGAGAGAGAGTGAGGGGGGGCTGTCTTGGGGTTAGGGCCGGCTGTAGGAAATTTTTGGGGAGTTGGGGAAGCTTCTACATGATGAGGGGAGGGCTAGGATTTACGTATTTCCAATGTAGGGCCATGATGTGCCCTACATAAAGTAATGTAAGTACATAGGAAAGGGGGGGAAATTAAATGCATATGATTGGTCATGACCATTTCTTTTCTCCATGATGGTTTGGGCCAATGAGAGGGGGGCACCTCATTGCAATTTTGCAATTAGGCCCCTGACAATTTGGTATTTGCACAATTTGTGGAGTTGGGGATTTAATGTAACCAAACACCATGTTTGGTGTTCCTCATTGGACTAGGGTGGTGTATGGTGTTTTGTATGAGGCTTGTGGGTGTGGATGTGGATTTTGGGTTGGAGTTGGGTCTAATTTAATTGAGATTAGGTAGCCACATTAATTAATTTATAATTAATGTAACGGGTGTCTCTAATTTAATTTAAATAAAATCCGGGAGTCTAAATTTGGTTGGACAAGGGTCATTGGTGTAGTAGGCTCAGTGTACAATAATATCGTGATCTGGGTTGGTCAAAACTGGTTGAGGTTGGGTCTCAATGTAAATTGGAACGGGCAGCGAACGTAATTACGCAATTTAATTAATTTGCGCACGGACGTTTGTAACGACTTTTGTACGACTAAAATTTGGCACGAAAACCATTGTCCGAGGTTTGTTCTAGGTTCAATATGATGGATTTACAGGTCTAGGTCAAATATGTGGAATTTGATTTAGGGCAACAACTAGGGTATTTATCCAAAATAATCAAATCATTTCACAGGTATTTATAATACTATATATTAAATCATAATTAATTCAGGTTAACCCTAATTAGGCTAATAAAATTAGTTAACCCTAATTTCTGGTCGAGGGGGTTTACATTTAGAATCATAATAAAGCTAAAGTTGCTAATTTCCAAGTTTCTAGGTCAAACTAGATCAATACTAGGTTATTAGAGTCAAACTAGGTCAATAACCTAATTTGAGTTTCAAGTTAACCATTTGGTTGACCTAATTAGCTAAACTACCCAATATCAGGGTTTTTAGGCCAAAACCTTGCTATATTAGGTTATACTAGTTAATATAGATTATACTAGCTAGTAAATACACCAAAATACCATATATATACTATACAGAGACTTTATATAATCATTATCTTACATTATCTATCCAATGCTACTATAGTATACTAATACCTTAGTTATAATCGATACCTACTCCAAGTGTTACATTGATACCTTGAGTATCATACCTACACTAGACCACTACCTACTAACCAAATACTAAAACTTATTTTACACTATAACATATGTATCATGGATACACACTCCACCACAACCTTACTTCATACTCTAGTTAACTCAGACATCCTCAGTACACACCTCAATTATTTATCCCGTTACTCACTATCTAATTTCCCAACTCAACTAACTCTTGAAATCATCATCCCGCACCATACTATGCAGAATTGCCTGCATGTAAACTTGCAATCAGAATTGCATCTGATACTGCTATTGCTCACTTGTAGTTAGCACTGCAAAATTGTGCAATCACACCCCCACCTAATGTCTGCAGGTGCACTGCAGCAAGTGTCATGCCAACTTTTTCAAATGAGGGTAAATTAGTCATTTTGTATAGTTATTTTATTTTTAGTAATTTAATAATTATTATAGTGATATTTAATTTAATTATGTTTGTATTATTTATTTATAGTTAGTGGACTAGCCTATTATTTAGACTTGATCCTAGTTGACCTATTAGATTTGTCATAACAAATTGAACCCAATATTTTGGGCTAGGCCCATAGACTCAACCCTCTTCATTAATTAGGTAATTTAGTTAAACTTTTATTAGGATTAGATGCTTCCTAATTTAGCTCTTCTAATTAATTACCTACATGAGTATTAGTGAGGGGTATATGGGTCTTTTAGTGTTGCTTGGGAGAGGGGCAAGGGGCCAGCCTCTATAGGAGGGGGAAAGATTCTCTCTCCTCTTCATTCTTTATTTTATTTAGATCCCCAATTGTGTTCTTCTCCAAATTGACTTATCCCTTCACCAAATTCTCTTAATTCACTTTTATTTTTCTCTTATTTTCATTAGCAAGCAGCATTGAAGCTTGGATTGGCAAGGAGCACTAAGAAGAGGAGCTTGTGGCAAAGAGATTGTATCCAGATCGAGTCTATTGTGCATTTTATTGAAAATTTATCTCCCAATAGGTATAGATCTGAATTCATCTCTAAATTGAGTTTCAAATCATACATTTAACCATTAGGAATCACCATTTGTCTTAGGATTATCCATAGGATCAAGAATTGAGTCCATACGACTTGTATTATAAAAGCTACATGATAATTTATGTCCAAATAGTAGGAATTATGAGATTTACACATCGATTGTGTGTCATGAGACCAATTAGATCCAATTAGACTTAAATCGGGATTGTGGGACTAGATACGTGTCCACAAATGGATACGAGTATGTCGTATCGCAATACTTTGTTATACGGGACTCATTTTGGGTATTTTGTGCAATTACTCCTCAATTCTCATTGTAGCACGTTAGTTTAGTTGTATTATAATATATATACATATATATATATATATATATATATATATATATATATATATATATATATATATATATATATATATATATATATATATATATATATATATATATCATGAATATTCAATTACTTACTCTAGGTGTTTGTTTTAATGTCTCTAATATATCTTATAGATATATGTATATTATATTAAGTGTTTATATATATATATATATAGATATATAGTTGTACTGTAATTGATCGATGTGAGTGTGTATAGTGTAATTTAGTGTGTGTATGTGGAGCAACTATGACTAGACGTAGATGTGCACTGCTGTTAAGACCAATAATAGGTCGGGTTGGGACTTTAGCAGCAGGGAGCAACAACAACGTGTCTAGTTGTTGTTGTTGTTGTTGTTGTTGTTGTTGATGATGTGGTATCAACAAGCAAGTTAGAAAGGGTAGGTTGATGATAGATGAGAGTGTGAAGGATTGGTTGCAGTGAGTACAGTGGTAGGGTATTCAAGTGTTCAGTTGGAGGGAACAACTCGAGTACAGGTAAGAACATATTCAAGGAGAGTGAGAACAACTCTGATATAGTATGGACAGTAATGCTGGGAAGCTTAGGCACTCGAGTGCTAGTTCCAGTGGATGTATCAGTATACACACTAAGATATATATTTTATATCAATGTTTAGTACACATGAAAGTGATGAGGGTATCAGCAACGTGGATAGGTTAAGGTTTTAATCTGATACTCAGTCGAGTTTGGAAGTCGATTGTATGTTGAGGTAATGTGGAGTGGTATCAGGCAATAGGGAAATTGGGTTTAGGAGTATCAGTCAACAGCAAACTCAGTTGTTATCAGTTGAGGAACTGATACTTAATGTATCAAGTATTGGGGGTTAGACATGCAAGTGGCAGCAAGAGAAACTATCACAGTGGCAGTATGCAGGAGCTCTGATTTAGAGTAAAGAAAGGGAGTGAGGCACTGGACTATTGTAAGTTATACGTTAGTATGGTGAGTGATGATATCAATTAGTATAGGTATTAGTTAGTTAAGTCAACAGTTAGTGTTTTGGTTAGTATATATATATATATATATATATATATATATATATATATATATATATATATATATATATATATATATATATATATATATATATATAAAAGTATCAGTTACTGTGAATTAGGGATGTCTGTAGTGTTCAGGAGTGTTATTATTAAGGTTAGATATCAGTGAGAATTATGAATTAGATTGTTAGTGTTGAGTTATATGTATATATAGTATATGTTAATATCTGTTATTAGTCTATAACCATTAGTAGTATATTGATGATTTTGGTTATTATTAGTTAGCTATAGTATCAGTTATTGTAGTGTGTCTGTTAGCTAAATGCAAATTAGTCAGTGTATGTTAGATTTAGCTAGTAATATCTAAGGCATTAGTTATACCCAAGGTAATGACTTAGAAACCCAACCAAGACCCAGTATTCACTAGAACAAACTTCTAATCAACCTAGAAGCTAGAAATTGACCTAGTATTAGCCTAAAAAGTATGTACTAATTTATTTTACCCATTATCACCTTTATTACACCCAAATTGACTTAATTCATAAATATGATTATGTGACACCAGCTTGGGCATCGAGACATACCTTTACTCCGGACCCGAGGCGAGTACATCTCTCTGTTAGTTTTTATTTTATGATAGTGTATATATCACTTGTTCTAGAATTGTATACTTATTTCTGACATAGTATTTACACAGACCGGTACTATATGGATCCTGTCAGGAGATGTTATCCCCTACCGTATTCAACGGGTACTCCTTACACATGTACTTTATCGTGTGCATCGAGTATTATTTCATGTGCTTCATGTGCAACCATTATTTCATGTGCTAGTATGACTATATCGTATTCATGTGCGTAACGTGTCATGATTGGATCCATAGGTATTAGTTGGGGTAGGGGAGTAGAAGTTCGTTATATGATCAAGCCCTATTTACCTCATGTGTATGTCGATTGTACACCTCACGTATAATCGAGTTACTTGATTTAGCTTATTTGCAACCCAAACCGATCATATAACGAACTTGCGCTCTAAACTACATAGCTAGTATTCCAGTTTCTCTACTTGCAGTTAATTTTATATTTCCTGTATTTATCTTTCCAGTTCATATTATATTTATTTGCCTGTTCCAGCTATATTTTCATTTTTAGTTACTTGTGCATCTTGTATTCTTTTTATTGCTTATCATATATTCTCTACCATATATTTGGAACTGCTTACAGTGTTTATACTTTGCTCCAATCCTTATTGTATATTTTTTGAGATGATTGGCTAGAGGAGCTGTGTCCCACTATTTATGGGCCACAGGATGGCGAGCCACTAGAGGATACTCCCCTAGGATATGAGGACTTAGTGCCAGTGACCGGGGAGGCTTAGATATTATTTTAGGCATTGTATTGTCTTATTATTAGACTTTTGGCATGTATATATTATTTGAGACTTATATTATACCTAGACTAGTGGTTCTGGACTTGTGATGTATTGTAACTCCTTATTTCTCTCTTGTATTCTATATCATGTTTTTATCCTCCTTTAGTTTTATATTGTGATTGAGTATTGGTTAGCATTCATCATATATCAAATTATTCCTCCATTTGGAGTTGAGATATCATTGATAGGTACATTATATTTATTGTGTGAGTTGTTCAGATATTATTGATGACCTAGACAGCGTTCTACCATCGATGATACGGCGCAGGCTGAACGTACCCTCGTACTTGTACCCTTACACTAGGTGTGGGTCATGACAACAACTACCCGAGCACTCTCAAGCACTACACTTCTGAACTCCCTCTGCCCGACTGCACACAGGCAGTCCATGTGCTTAGCCAAAACCCACACTCACTGCTATTGAAGTTCACACCTATACTTGCTGCAGTTAACTCTGCAGTGAGGGACTTTCCCTCTACAGAGCCACACCTTGCTCTGGCCTGATCCAGGTGCCTCCTTCCCTTTTGCACAATTGCCTAATTATCTAAACCAACCTCTGTACAGACTCAACCCAACTGTCCCTATTTGAAACCAACTGAAACCCGATCATCCCCAATGCAGCTAATGCCGACCCCACTGTGCACCAGTACCACCCTTACTCTACTGCACACCTAACATCCTCATGCACACCACTTCAAATCTAATCCAACAACACAATGCAAACACAGGTATGCCACTAACAGACACACACAGACCTGCAACAACCCAAAACCTCCCACTCTACTAGCAGTAATACACTGTCCCAAGTAGACTGTGTTATGCCAATTCCACTTGTTGTAATATCCTAACTACCCGAACGCCCATAGTGCAACACCTGAATACCTAACATCTGCTATGCTACTACTTAAGATCCCCACGCTGCCTACCTTGCTCATTTTTAGATTCCCCCTACCTTCCTGGCCACTTCTACTGCTACTAAGTGTTGCACATGTGCACAGCCCACACACACACCATTGAGTGCACACAACACCACACACACACACACACTATATATATATATATATATATATATTATATATATATATATATATATATATATATATATTAGCATACTAGCACTCAACACAACCAAGTATCAAACACTTGGTGTGCACACTCAAGAATCACACTATAGCTCATGATACGCACTCAAAATACCACGATACACTCCTAAAATCCCATGAATACATCTAATATACTATATATAATATATATATATATGTAATATGTATTATATCTATTTAAATATAATAAATGGAATTTGGCATGCTATAACCTAAAATACAAGCAAATATCCCTCCTATGATACCGTATCACGACGTATCGTGATACACACTCCTCGTATCCAATTGTGGACACCTACGATCTATCAAATCAGGAATTTTACTCTAAAATTACTAAAAAAATATTCTATTACATACCTAATGGTCCAAAATTGGATTTTTTCTAATTTAGCCATAAAAGTCAATATAACTATCACAATATAACTCATATGAACCTACTTATTCCTCCTATGGGTAGATCCTTAGCCATGGAAGGGTTCATAATGGTCTAATACCATAAATTAACTATGAAATTTAAGAAAAATGGGGGTTATACCTATTAAAAGTCAAATTCTAATAAAACTCTCCCGGGTGGACACGAAATGGACACAAGCTCCTGAAATCTCCTCGTCAAGTTGTGCTTCTTGCAATCCAAGCTCCTAGGCCTTCTTGATGAAGAAAATGAATAGAAAATGAGATAAAATGGATTGAAAATGGTTGTATTTGGTCTCAATTTGGGAATGAACTAATTTAGGGATAAAATAAAATGATAATAATGAGGAGAGAGATTCTCCTCCCCAATTATAGGGTTGTTCACCATCTACCCCTATTGGCCAATGCACAATGTCCTAATTGGCCCTAGGTAATTGTCATGAAGGGTATTTAATTAAGGGGTTAACTAAGAATTTTTTTTTATAATCTTAATGAAAAGGATATTCCATTCATTCTCTTTAATTAATGAGTCAACAATGACTAAACTAATTGGTTGAATTAATAGGTCACGTCAAGTCTAGTTGTGTCCACTTGGGCTCACTAGCACCTAGTCTAACTAATGGCTACACACTAACCACTAACCACTAACCACTAACTTTACTACCAATAGACTATATATATATATATATATATATATATATATATATATATATATATATATATATATATTATTATTATTATTATTAACAATACCAATAATATAAAATGATAAAAATACCCCTAATGTAATTAGGTGGTTACAAAATGTTAGTAAACTTTTTAAGAAAAAAATAATATAAACAAGACATCATCAATGGTTGCAGTTCACACATCACCAATGGCTGTAACAAATGCCACGCCATGGCTGCAACGAATGCTAGGCCAGTGCCACTGTACAACATAATAAAAATATAGTAATTATATCAAAAACATGAAGTGTAAACCACCTAAAATTTTTATTTTAAGTATTTTTATTAAATTATTAAATTTTCTTAGAGTTTTTCATAGTTAATTAGAAAATAAATTTTATTGATTAATATACTTATATAAATACTTATTTAAAATTATTCCACAAAATAATTTTTATTGTTTTTGGAGTCTTGTTAAAGGGTGATAGATTTTAGAATTTATTTTGTGTGCAAATATTATTTTTAGATTTTTTAACCTCATATATATATGTAATTATATATAAATAAATATAATAATAATAATAAGAAGAAGAAGAAGAAGCAAAGATAATAATAATAATAATAATAATAATAATAATAATAATAGTAATAATAATAATAATAATAATTTTAATAGAAATAAAAAGGAAAGGAAAAAGAAAAAGAAAAAGAAAAAGAAAAGAAAAGAAAAGAAAAGAAAATAATTATAATTATAATTATAATTATAATAACTTAACTCCTAATCCTAAACCAATAAAACCCAATTCCTAACCCTACCCCAGCGGAACCCTTTAGCCTACGATTCCCCCCATCCCGATCTCTCTCTCTCTCTCTCTCTCTATATATATATATATATATATATATATATATATCCCAACCAAAACCTAGCCCTAATCTTCTTCCCCGGCGACCGGCGACCGACCGCAGCCGCCGCCCCGCGTCGCCGCAGCCATCGGCGACCACACCGCCGTCCGTCCGCCTGCACGCGCATATGCACAGCCCCGAGCCTATGTATCTCTCTCATCTTTGATCCTTTTCTCGAGCGGTTTATCCGTGTACATTCACAACCTAACCCTCTAGGATTTTTTTTCAAGTGGGACGAGTTTTTGTGCCCTGAATTGGTCAAAAAATCAACCGGAAGTTGGCCGAAAAACTGTTCAAAAATAGTCCAAAATTTTGACCCAAATCTCCATGTTCATGTCCAATTTGCCACCAACATGTTTAATATTTTTAAAATCTAATTGAAAGGTTTTCTTCTCAATATAACTATGAAGTTAATTGTTCTTTTAGTTTTTATTAATTTGTTTAATTTGTTAAATTATTCGGCCTCCAAAACGATAAAAAACTTGGTATTTTAAAACTAAATTTTTTTATACGGAGTGCGCCCAGCCAAACAGGACCGTCTTGTCGTATACCAATTACACCGAAAATTGCGTATGATATATCCTGATGTGTGAACTTTCACAAAAGTTGATTCGGACATGTGTGCGCGTCGGAATCAACCCATATCCGTAAAAAGTCCCCGTATCATAACTTTTACAAAATACTATCCCACTTTGTGTACGCTCTTCAGAATGTGACAAAACTTACGTTATTGGATTCATGGTATCACGTTGGTCCTGTGATTCAAGTTTCACGCAATTCTGAGACAGTTTACCAAGCTGTCTATTTGCGGGTCCCACGGTTTGACTTGAAGGGCGAATTTGTGATCGGCTTACCAAAATTCAAAATTGGAAATACCGTTGAGTTCATATCGATATTTAAAATTTGTTTGATCTATAATTTATTCTATTTGGAGACCTTTACCCCTGGCACGTATTTAGATGCAAAGTGGGCCACATATGGACCCCACTTTGGTCCAAAATTACCGTTTTGTCCATGTGTCCAAATTGGACGAAAGGGTAGACTTTTTTGACTATCTTGCTTATTCTGGGAACGTTGGTGATGTTTATTTCAGTATCTGGAGACGTTTATTTTGAGACTGTAGTTTTTGATCCCTTGTGTTTGACGTCTGGACGCTTACACTTCGCATCTTTCTTGCCAGGCAAGTATAACTTGCCAAATTACTTACATTACTTTGCATGCTTATTATATATTTATATATTTATTATATATGTGTTTCTTTCAGTCATAATTATATAGTATATATGTTGACACACACTTGACACATAGTATCATGGGAGGGGAGGACAATCAGTAGGCGTATGGGCTACACACTCTGGTAAACTATAGTACTAAGATGCACTATGGTAGTTGTGTCACAATGGTTGCTACCCTCGAGGTATGTTAATTTTTAGTATCGCGATGGTCGCTACCCTCAAGGTATGACGGCTTTTGATATACATGGACGTGTGTGTGAGTTGTAAGATAGCATGTGTAGCCTACACCTGCCCATACGTCAAAAATGTTGTCCTCATTATGCATTCATATAGATTGTCTAGTTCAGCGTACTTAAATATTTTCTATCTATTTTGTATATTTTACTGTATTCAATTGACATGCTTCTATGTATCTTATTACGTCCCTCTGAGGACCTGGTCCCTTTCCAGGTGTAGACGATCATGACTATTCGCAGGAGCACGGATTAGGACTTGCTACTTATCTCTCTTTCGAGAAGGTTTCCTCTTCGAGTCTCATTATTCATTAGATATACTTATTTGGTTTCTCTTATATTCTAGTTTGGTAGTAGATTTGTCTCTACCCAACTACTTGTTCTTATCAAGCATTTTATACTTGATTCAGTTATATAGTTGATTGGCTATTCATTTATATTTGATTCTGTGGATGTGATCTAGTTATGCCCTGTGACTTATGACATAAATCTATACTACTTGTGAATGGTTATTCATAATACAGCGTACGTATGTGTTATAGTTTCCATATATTGGAGTTGCCATATACATACGGCTGGCATGCCTACATATTCCTAGTCCTACATATTTTGGGACTGGAGCGTGACATGTTTTTATGGTGGCCCATACAGGTCGAGAGCATATTGTCTCGGTTACGTTATTGTACCGAGCAAGCCTGCACATAGGATTAGAATATAGGATCTTATCCACTTATTTTATCACCTTCCTTAATTTTATTTTGCACTCTTATGTGATAGCTTGTATTGCATCTTGCTTGATCCTTGTCACAACCCGCACCCAAAAAATTGGGCATGAGTCATGGGTACGTCCAGCCTACGCCGCAGCATCGGCAGTAGAATACTGTCTAGGTCTACTATCTAGCTAACAATCTCACACAATCAATATAAGTACATGTCAAGATCTCAACTGCAAATGGAGGAGCAATATGATAAAGATAACACAAGTACTCAATCACGAATCTAAGCACGATAAGATAACAAAGAAGACTAATATAGAAGCATAAAAATATGCTGGGGAATTATACGTGTAAAACCCCCCAACAGGCAGAAAGCCCACGTAAAATAGAGCTCCAGCATTTGGTAGCGTAAAACATGACTTCAGAGCCATTGGGGTACAACAGAGCTTCAACGCTATTCAGCGTAAAACAGAGCTCCAGAACAACCCGCGTAGAGCAGTACTCCCAAACTGCTTTGGCGTAAAAAGGTTGTTACATCGCCACTCCGGCGTAAAAACCTGTCTGCTTTTAATGCAGCGAAAAGTTGTACGAGGAACTCTTCATATTCCTCGAATAAACCTGTCAGACGAAGCAGTGAACCTGACTCCTGACAAAGAGTACTGCATGACGATCGAGAGGACAGCTGTAATAATAATTCTGCACAGAGCCCCAGACTATCGTTTAGTGACATAATCCTTGATATAAGACGTCGTTTACGCATTCAAGGAATACGCTGCCTATTCTACACAGGCAGAGATAAGCTTTTACGCTCAGGATGAGACGAAACCAACTGCCACGTCAAAAGCTGTTCTTCGTACAGAACTCGAGGCACGTCTCTGCAGTTAATACACGAGATGGGGGCAGATCTCTGCATTTAATGCACGAGATTTGGTTCTACTTTTAATGACTGGAAGAGCTAAACTTAGGGCTAATGCGCTCACGTCACCATCCCTGCATATTACGCCAACTAGGCTATTTTTAGCTATAGAAGCATGTTGTATGCTATCTCCTCGAAATAAGCCGACCTGGCTATTTTCAACTATAGGAGTACGCCGTATGTTATCTCCTCGAAATATGCCAACTTAGGCTATATTTGCAAAGGTGCATGGTAAGGCTATTTGGCCCAGAATACGCTCAAGACCTCAGTCAAAGAAGGATAATTGGCTATCTCTACGTTGGTTACCTATCTATGCAGCATCAAGCTTTATACTATTTGGCATCTACGCTAACAAGACAACTATTTGGCTTCTACGCCAACAAGACAGCTATTTGGCTTCTACACCAACAAGACAGCTATTTGGCTTTTACGCCAACGTGACAGTTATTTGGTTTTTTATGCCAACCTTCTCTAAGCGAGGGGCAGTTACCTACGTGGCTTGCATGCCGTGATCTTCGATGAGCGATTATATACATTACCTCATGATGGGACATGCATCACACACCAATTTAGGGGATCATTCATACGTGGGTAGCAGTTATTATAACCGCCGCATAAAAGGTGCAGCTCCCTCCGCTGTTCGGTTTCTATGCCGGCTGGTCAGTTACTCTGACCAAACTCTATAAATAGAGACCTCCGGCCACGGAGGTCCAAGGTCAAAAAAAAGGGTCGGAAAGAAGCAAGGGTCAAATACAGAGGTCAAGGTCAAGAGAGCACATATAGAGAGCTTTGGCAACAAGAGTTCAACCTTTCCTGCAATCTCTGAAGCTTCTTCTTCTTCTACAGCACTTCTTCATCATCGTGTGGTCCAAGGGACAAAGTGATCGACCGCATATCAGACTCCTATAGTAATATTTTCCCAGAATTAAACTTTTGTACTTAACATTCTCGTATATGATTAATTGTACTTTTTCTTGTTTGTAAACAAAGAAAGGGTTTCGTATAAACCAGTTTCAATTTCTTTCATTTATCATCAAACACAAGATGGCGACTCTGTTGGGGACTACTTTTTTATCTGACGAGAAAGTCATTGCTCAACACAATGTTGTATCCGTTGGATCAACGAAGAAGACTCTGGTCGTCCAATTTGACCAATCTGCTTATGAAGACATGCTTCGTGCAGAGGATAGCTCTTATTCCCTCTCTGTCCAAGACAACAGGAAGCTGCATAAAGTATGGATGCCCCGGACATCCTCTACCCTTCCTGCAGGCTCTCTCTCTCCGACCAACAAGGTTGTGACATCACAACCTGTACGCCCTATACGTAAAACTTTGTCTCCCGTTTGTGACATGGCAGACAAAGCTTCTAGCAATTTCTTAGCGCCAAATCAAAAGTCTACACCATGCCGTATGCGTAAAACTTTATCTCCCATCTGTGATGTGGCAGACAAAGCTTCTGGCAATGCCTTAGCGCCAATCCAGAAGTCTACACTGCGCCCTACGCGTAAAACTTTGTCTCCCGTCTGTGACGTGGTAGACAAAGCTTTTGGCAATGCCTTAGCGCCAATCTAGAAGTCTACACCGTGCCCTACGCATAAAACTCTGTCTCCCATCTGTCATGTGGCAAACAAAGCTTCTGGCAATGCCTTAGCACCAATCCAGAAGTCTAAACCGCGCCCCGCGCATAAAAATTCGTCTCCCGTCTGTGACGTGGCACACAAAATTTCTGACAAGGCCTCAGTGCCAATTCAGAAATTCCAAACGCGCCCTGTGCGTAAAAATATATCTCTCATCTACGATGATGTAGATGATCCCTTCAATCACCATAAGGGAAAACAAGTGGCAAACCTTCCAACCTCTAGGCTTTTACGCCATCAAGAGAAGAATTTGCCCGCTCCTCAGAATACGCGTGACATTGGAGGCCATTTGAGGAATTCTCCAGTTTTACACCAACCTGTGTAAAGCTCCAGATTACGCCAGGACAAGCTCCTCAGTATAAAGAAGACCCGATTCACGGGAACATTCGCTCCTTAGACGGATGACGGATCGTATGCTACTCATATGGCTGAACTGCTGTATTTTTATGGCAGGAAAAGAGTTATGATTCCCAATCTCCATACCCCAACTGATGTAAAAAGACAAAATAAGCCTTCTTCTTCTCCTATTAATCCCCCTGATTTGTATAATTTCTTGATCCAGAAGTGCAAGGACAGGGGATATTCTAATATGTCTATTACATCCCCTAGGGATCACTGTTGTAATAGTCATAAAGTTGTAGTTAACTACTGCTGCTCTAAGGCAAAACGGTCAGTTTTCGACCGGTTGAACTACTCTTTGCCTCTACATGAAGAAGATTCGACATTCGTATCAGTAAACATGGCTTCACACATTCCTAGAGGAAGGTCAAGTTCAAGACGTCATCCCTCTAGAACTCCAAGCCAAAAAAGATTTGACAGGCTCCTTGAGAATACTGAAGCAGGTGTCTTTCGGAATACTCGCTCGAGGTCACGATAATCGGCTTCATATTTCTCTGATTCTGACATTGGGGGTCACCAGTTTCCTGAATGTGATACTGACAGTATAGACTCGATCTCCACAGAGATCTATACCAACCCCTCAGTAGCACCCAGAGAAATGGGGGTTTATGCCATTAGAGATGAACAAGAAGAGGCTTCCCCATCAGGAAGTACTGAGCAACGCATCACTGTATTGGAAACATCACTGGAAGAGATGCATTCTATGATAGAGAATATGCATCAGATGATGGTGACTCAACATGCAGCTGCTATAGCTCAAGCATCGGTTCCTCTAACTCAACTACGTGTGGGGGTGGAAATACCACCATCCAACACAAGCCAGGAGCCTGCTCTAAATCAAGAGTCAACGGCTCCTCCACCTCTGAACCCAGAGAATGTATTGCCTCCTATTGGAGATATAATACAACCGACCTCTCACCTCTCTGTGGTCACTTTTCCCAGCTGAAGATCTGATACAGGCAGTTCGGGAGTTGAAAGCCAATTTGATACCTTGAAGCATAAGGATCAGCTCAAGAAGTTGGGCATCAAGCAGTCTTACCTAGCTATCTGGGACGAGATTCCTTTCCTACCAAAATACAAACCACAAGCTATGGTTTTGTTTGAGGGAAAGACGTCACCGAGTCAGTACATGAACTACTTCAGCATGATGACAGTGTTGCTGCAAGGGAATGACGCCCTTCTCACTCGAGTATTTAAGGGTTGTATGTCTGGAGTGGCCTACCAATGGTACCGTAGTCTTGCAGATAACTGTATTACTTCTTTTGAAGATTTCAAGACTCTGTTCTTCGCTCAATTTTATGAAGGAGGGATGGACATGTCTATGTCCTTGCTTATCAAAGTGAAGTAGAAGGAGAAAGAGAACGTTCGTACTTTCATTGAATATTTTCGTCAGGCCACTTTGCAGATGCCTTCCGGAGTCCCTGATTCAGCCTTGGTGGACATTTACAGGAAGAACCTTCTTCCACTGATTTCGGTGTTCACAGGACCATATCAGTTCCATGATTGGCCCTCGTTTATCATCTCAGCAGTAGCCGCTGAAGACAACAGTCGAAAGGCGCATGACAATGGAATCATGATCTCTACCTCTGAAAGAGGGAAGCGATCATCCTCCAATAGCGACCATCCTCGTGGTTCCAAAGAAAAAGAAGCTCTGGCGATCAACACGGACAGGCAACACACTCCAGGGACTACACAGACGAATCTTGGGACTTCCAGACCTAAAGAAGAATATTCTTTTGACGACGACGATATTCCGAGCATATTCGATTGTCTAGTCAAAAGTGGCAAGCTTACTCTCCCCGAGGTAAAGCGGCCTAATGAAGTCGGCAGTACCAATAACACTAAGTACTACATTTTCTACAGGTACATACATTATTCCATGAAGGCATGTTATGTACCAAAAAGGAAAATCCAGGAGTTGATCGACGCCAAGGCCATCACTCTGCGTAACAGCGAGAAGACGGTCACCGCCAACATGATCTCTCTCCAGTTCGGCAATATGCACTCTCAAGAAGTCCCGGATGGTGTAGTACCTATTCCCCGGATGATGATGAATATTTTTAATCTCCCTCCGGCCAGGGGTCAAAATTATGACTTAGTACCCCTAACTACCCAGCATGGTGAGATCATGTGGGTTTATCCCGATCTGGTATCAGAAATTGAAGAAGAGACTCAAGCTGCTAAGGCTAAGTCTAAAAAGAACTCAAGGCGTAAACCATGCCATATGGTTGTAATATCCTCGACATCAGAAGAAGAGGCTTTGGCTACCGGAACCCATTCAGGGAAAGCCTACCTCAAGGACTATGGAGAAAATCAGGAAGAAGCAACGACAGACGCTCCAGCTGCCAAACTTCCAGAACCTGAACCTGTTATACCAGAGGCAGGTCCATCTAGACCAACTCCGGCGGACAAGGCCAAGCAGAAAGAAGTTCGTTTTGATAAACCTTTGAAGAATATTCAAAACAAAGGTTTAGAGAAACCATATAACTTTGACATCCTGGCCCAATTGGATAATACTCCAACCAGACTGTCCATTTTCGAGCTACTCAGGCTTTCCAAAGACACTCGTCAAGCCTTGAGTGAAGCTTTAATGCAGGCAGATGTATGCTTGACTCGGCTTAAGTCCCCCGACAAAGAGCCTGTGGCATGTCCTCAATGCCATAGCGTGATGGAAGTGGTCCCTAACATCACTTTCACTCAAGAGGACATGCTGTTGAAATATAACAAGCATGACAGGCCTCTTTACTATACCGGATACATCGGCTCCATGGAGGTAGACCGGATTCACATAGATCCGGGATTGTCGATCAGCATTATCCCTCATAGTCTGCTCAGACCGTTGAGAATTCCTACAAGCGAACTGGCTTACACCACCACTACAATCGTGGGCTTCAACGCCAGGAAAAGTAAGCCATTGGGGAAGATTCGTCTGAGGATCCAGATTGGGGACCTTAGATCAGTGGCTACTTGCTACGTCATCGATTCGGAGGTGTCCTACAATATTCTGTTGGGCATACCATGGATCCACAAGCACAACATTGTTCCTTCGACTCTACATCAATGCTTCAAATATGTAGACACGCAAGGGATAGTAAGAATGGAGTTTGCTGACCTCAACCCGTTCAAAGGAGTTGAGTCCTACTATTCCGATGCCATATTGTACACCCAAGACTACATGAAGGAGGTGTCAGGCAAGACGGAGGAGGAATCCTACCGGGAGCCTGGAGAGCCATCTACTGAGCAACCTCTGTCAATCTAGGTGAAGGGACGAACTACCCGTCCGAAAGACATGGAACCCATGGCTATCCACTTGAACACAACCAAATTAGTAGGAGGAAGTGATCCCCTAGTGATCACTCTAAACCAGAATCCTCAACCTTTGGTCATCAACCTATGGCGCAGCACGCAGCCGACTGATGTAAATACAACCAGGAATGTGGTTTCTGATGATAATAAAGATTCTCTTTTCTAGTATACTGACGCTCAATTCCTAAATCAGGAATCCTCCCCTCATAACGATATAGAGCCTATATCACAAAAATTCTTGGAAGCTATAGACTCCTATCATCCGTATGTGTGGGAGGTAGCGTCAACATCTAATGTCATCATGACATATGGGCTACATAAAGATTCTATCTTTATTATCCCATCTACTCACAACAATCAGCATCTAATAGTCTTCGGTCGCATACGGAACAGACCAATTATACAAGAAGATTCTTACGAGTCCGATGCTGGGAAAATATAGGTTCACAAATATAGCCCACGGGCTTTGAAGATTATACAAAGCATAGGTTATGACCTGAAGTCAAAGCCAGGCCTCAACTATGCGAAAGGCAGGCGAATGTTGTTGCATGGTGATCCCTATTTTCAACGAACTCACTTCGGGTTAGGGTATACCACGTCTCTTTCAACTTTTGAGTCAAGTGAGAATACCATTTCCTCTTCTCAGGATGGTTCGTCGTCATCCGGCTTGTGTGCCAATCCCGAACGAGTATTGTCAGCAAATATGGTACTGACAGATTCTCTCAAAGCAGAGGAACAAGAATCTAAACTATTTAAAAATGACTCCTAGGCACAGCAAATGGATACACAATGGGAACTTCGGTTCAAGCAAAGAGAACCGTCCACTGAAGATAAAGTTATCCAGGTCGATGTTGGGGATGAATTTTTACCAAAGCCGATATTTATCAGTAACAATCTTTCCGAAGAAGAAAAGAAAGAGATAATACAACTGATAAAAGAATATATCGACGTCTTTGCGTAAAATTATGAGGATATCCCAGGTCTTGATCCAAAAGTAGCTACCCATAAGCTCAATATACTGCCCAATTCGAAGCCTGTAAAGCAACACCAACGCCGGTTCTGCCCGGATATGATGGATGCCATTGAAGCTGAAATTAAGAAGTTGGTAGCCTACAGGTTTATCCGGGAAGAACAACATCCTGATTGGGTCGCCAATGTTGTCCCGGTCATGAAGAAAAGCGGGAAAGTTCGCATTTGCATTGACTTCCGAGATCTTAACGCGGCTTGCCCCATGGATGAGTTCCCTCTTCCCATCACGAACTTCATGATCGACAACACATGCAGTTTTAAGCGCATGTCTTTCATGGACGGATTTTCAGGATACAATCAGATCAAGGTGGATCCTGAAGACGAGAAGCATACTGCTTTTCGTACACCACTGGGGGTATATTTCTACACAGTCATGCCTTTTGGATTGAAGAATGCCGGGACTACATATCAGCAGGCTATGAGTAACATATTCCATGAGCATCTACACAAAACAGTGGAATGTTACGTAGACGACATCGCTGTCAAAAGCTACCTCAGGGATGATCACATCCAAGACTTGAAGACGGTATTCGAGTTGATGCGCCAACATCAACTCAAAATAAACCCTACAAAGTCCTATCTCGGTGTATCCAGTGGCAAATTCCTGGGATTTGTCATTACCGCCAAAGGTCTTCAAGTGGAACCTGATAAAGTAAAGGCTATCCTAGAAATACGACCGTCCCATAATCTGAGGGAACTCAGGGGATTTCAAGATCGCCTAGCTTATATCAGGAGATTCATATCCAACCTTTCTGGGAGATGTCAACCTTTTTCCCGTCTGATGAAGAAAGGTGTATCCTTTGTATGGGACGAAGCCTGTCAGCAAGCATTTAATGACATCAAACGCTATCTCACTAATCCTCCAATTCTGGTGCCTCCCGTCATAGGAAAACCATTTTTACTGTATGTTCGAGCAATAGATCATTCTTTAGGAGCTCTCCTGGCACAGAAGAATAATGAGGGTCATGAACAGGCTATCTACTACCTAAGCAGGATGATGGTCGAAGCTAAACACCGATACAACCCAGTGGAAAAATAATGCTTGGCCCTAATGTTCGCCATTCAGAATACGCGACATTACGTGATCGGCCAAAATATTCATATTATCTCCAGAATCAATCCTCTTCGGGTATTGATGAATAAACCGAGCGTCTTTAATTCCTGACTCATGACTTGGGCGATGTTATTAACACTGCATGATATGGTGTACGTCCCTCAGAAGTCCATAAAGGGTCAGGCCTTGGCTGACTTCTTAGCTGCTCATCCAATTTCGAAAACCTCTAAACTATATGAGGACATTCTCGACGAAGTTGAAGAATATAATTCTATAATGGAAGGTAATACATGGCAGCTATTCTTTGATAGTGCCTCTAGGACCGGTCCCAAGGGAAACATGATTTTAGGAGTAGGAATTATTCTTGTAACTCCTGATAAACTCGTTATCTATCGAGCATATTCTCTTAGCGAACCCTGCTCCAATAATGTGGCAGAGTATAATGCTCTACTAATCAGGCTTCAAGTCTTTAAAGAATTGGACGTTCAATACCTGGAAGCTTTTGGTGATTCCCAGCTGATCGTCAATCAAGTCAGAGGAATATATGAAGTCCGCAATCTGGACCTCATTCCTTATCACCAAGCTACGATCGTGATAGCCATGTCATTTAAAGGATTCTTCCTAGAACATGTGCCTCAATCTCAAAATTTGGAAGCTGATGCTTTGGCCAGTCTAGCTGCATATCTAGCCATTCCTATAAGAAGGCAGAACTCGATGACCCTTCTCAACAGAGATCTGTTCTGTGTAAAAAATAACTTTCACCTGGAACGCAGCTACGCCGTTAACACGGTCCCTCCTAAGAGAGACTGGAGAAATCCCTTTATAGACTTTATGGCATACGAAATCTTACCAGAGGATCCTAAAGAAGCAGTGTCTATCAAAAGACGATCGTTACGCTTCTATTTTGATGCTCCTTCACAAAGTCTATATCGCCGAACATACGATGGACTATTGCTACGATGTCTATCCAATGATGATGCAAAGCGGGTTATTCGTGAAGCTCATGACGGTGTATGTGGAGCACATCAACTCGGTCCTAATCTACAGGATCGTATCAGGAGGATGGGCTACTACTGGCCTACTATAATTGCAGATGCAGTAAAATATGCAAGACAATGCAAAGCCTGTCAGGTTCATACGGATTTTATACATCAGCCTTCTGAGTATCTACATCCTACCATTTCATCATGGCCCTTCGAAGCATGGGGTATGGACATCATTGCTCCTATTCACCCATCATCTTCTAGAGGACATCGATTTGTACTGGCTATTACCGATTATTTCTCTAAATGGGCGGAGGCGATCCCCCTTGCTGAGGTAAAGACATCCAACGTGATCAGCATTATCAAGCACCATATAATTTATCGCTTTAGGATACCCCGAAGGATAATTCATGACAATGTGTCCCAATTCATCAGCCAAGCATTTCACCGATTTTGCGATAAGAATCAGATACAAAATATGGCCTCTACGGCATATAATTCGGCTGTTAATGGTTTGGCGGAAGCCTTCAACAAAACCATTATCAAACTCTTGAAGAAGTTTGTCTCTTCGAACAAAAGAGATTAGAATGAGAAGCTGGGAGAATGCCTCTGGGCATATCGCATAACGGTACGAGCACCGACAGGTTGTACCCTATTCTTATTAGTCTACGGGTGTAAAGCAGTTCTCCTCATTGAAATTCAAATTCTATCACTCAGAATAGCAGTGGCTAATGAGTTGACTCAGAAAAATAATGATCGACTACGGCTTCAAGAGCTAGAAGGATTAGACGAGAAATGCCTTCAAGCTCAACAACGCATTGTATTCTACCAGGCATGCATTTCCAGAGCTTTTAATCAAAAAGTGAAGGAAAGAGTGTTCAAAGCTGGTGAGCTAATTTTAGCGGTGAAGAGGCCAATGATCATTACACACAAGAGTAAGGGTAAATTCTAGCCCAAATGGGAGGGCCCTTATGTGATTGAAATGATGTTTTCAAACGGTGCTTACAGATTAGCCAAGCCTAATGGAGATCTGCTAATGGCTCCTATCAACGGCAAATTCCTGAAGAAGTACTATGCTTAATCACTCTGGCTTAAACGGGGTATGGTGAAGATCTTATTCTGACGATACTACGTACGAAGACTGGTTGGAGCATATTCTATTATGTCCATATAACCTCTGAATAGATATGTCTGATTAATTTAGAACTTCAAAACCTATCACGTCCATATTACCTCTGATAGTATTTTGTATACAAATTTAGTTGGATCATATTGTATCATGTCCACATAACCTCTGAATAGATATGTCCAGCTGAAACTTACCGTAAGTATGTCACGTCCATATTACCTCTGATATCACTTTCATCTTAGCCTATCATTCATATTAAAAAATGATGGGTCCACAAAATTCAGATAAAGCCTCTTTATTATCTCCGGAAAGAGCAAAATTACAAAAAAAGCAAAAGGTATATCATTGGGGAGGAGCAGTCAAATCGCGAATCTGTTGCGCCAAAGCAGCCATCTTCTCATTCCTGGATCCAAGATGTTAGCGCGAGCCCGCTCCAGTTGTGCCTCATCATCACTCAAAAGGGACAGTTCGGATCAAGCCTAAACAAAACCGGTGCGAATGATACCCGCATGTGCTAAGTTCTGCTGAGCTGTATCCATTCGGCCCTTCAACACATCTCGAGCTGCCGATGACTGAAGAGCCCACTAATTTTCCTGAGCTAGTTTAGCTTCCAATTTGCGAACCCTCACTTTATTCCCCTCACATTCGGCCTCGCACTTAGTTAGCTAAGGAATAACTTTCGCCAAGACAGCCTGCTCTTCATCTATCTCTTGTTGCTGTGTCTAGATGGATTTGTTCAGAGACTCCATCTGCTCAGCAAGCTTCGTAGTCAAGAAGTTGTACTCAGCCTGAACCATATCATCGATGTTGCCTCAAGATAGTTACAAATATTTGTTAATGGGTTGTTCTAAACCATTAACTATTTGCTCCAGCGCATCAGCTCTTCCAGCGTCGTTGAAATTTCTGATCGACGCTATCACAAGCTGGGAGGACGTCAGCAGATTATCAAAGCTTAGGTTCTTCTCCAGCACCATGGAAATCAACTCCTTCAAACTGCGGTAGAATAGGCTGGTATATTGTTCAACCAGCATATCGAAGATCGGATGCACGCTGGGAGTGGCTGCTATTCCGAGAAATCTTCCTCCAGGAATGACTGCAGAGGATGTCGCCACAGTCGTTGCCTCTACAGATGGCGCGACAAAAGAAGGGACACCAGCAACGGTTGAAGTTGCTGGCGTACTCAACGAAGGAGGCACAGTCGTGATAGTAAGCTCATCCTCCTCTGATAATATCTGAACTGCTGTTGGTGAGACGACACCCAAAAATGTTATGGATAAAGGATCGGCAGCTTCAAAGCATGCCTCTTTAAGGTCGAGCACCGCCGTTTCATCGGCAGGATCTGCAACAAAGTCAAAGGTTGCATCAACTCCACCCTCCCCAGAGATGTCATCGCCTAAAAAGAAGACATGAGAAAGTTAATATCAACTTAATGTTAATTTTCCTAAAAAAGGCGTAAAGACAATATTTGCCCATGGCCGATGGTATATATGTCGCATCCGCAGCCTGTACAGCTAAATAATTTCTTAATGATGCTAAGCGAGCTGTCATACCTGGAGAAGAGGGTGCACCAACTGACGTTGGAGGATAGTCTTCCCAGTCGTCACCAAGATCCACTCGAGGTTCATCGGGTGGAATCTCGCTGGAAATACTTACAGACGGAGTAGGGGTTATCCCCATTATTTGTCTGGATAAAGGTATTCTTAATATGCTCGGCCTCGAAGGCGATCTCGTAGCACTACCAGAAGCAGTAGTAGCAGCAGCGATCTCGAGCAAAGAATCTTTGGCACTGCCAGCCGAAACTTTGGAGGTTCCCTCTCTAAAAGGCGAAGGATCTCTAATCAAAGAATCATCCCAAACAGGGGAAACGACAGGCTCGCTCCTAGAAGCCCCCCTGGTGAAAGCCCTTTTCGGACCTCTGGCAGTCTTCTTCTTAAGGGGAAGGCTCTTTCAGAGCCGAAGCCTTCCGTTTATGGGGGATAATGAGAGGCTCTGTCGGTAGAGCTATTACGCCTCTCGGTATTATTAACAAGAAATCGTCTGCCCCGGTGGTGTCTTCATTCTCATCCGAGGAAACAGACGGAACCTCCTCCCTTCTAGTGGACCTATGAGAGGGCATCCTAAAACTTCCATGCACATCAAAATAGCGATGGAAGGTATTGATGGACGCATAGAACTGCGCGTACGAGTGAAGGATGTGCAACTCCATGGAGAAAGAAGTCACGGGCACAGCAAAGGTTGCACCAGTACAGCCTGTGATGAAGTACCGCCATCCTCTGGCTCCATCAATAAGTCCACCTTTGGACTTGAAGCTGGTGATGGGATTCCCCACATGCAACTGGTCGTACCCAAACTGTCTGGTGAACCGAATGGGCAGATCAGGTTCCAAGTAGCAGTGGTCCTCACTTCTGTACAGCAAATGGGAAGGTCTAATTCAGACCAACCAGTAGAAGGCTTCAGGAGAAAGAATGGTCCTCCCACGACCTTTATCCTTAAGTTTTGTCCCCTGTTGATTGATATGTACGGGGGGAACGGTACAGAAGAGCTTCCAGCCGTGGAAAAAATTTAATGCCCATCGACAATCTATAACGGTCGCCACATTCTAAAAGAAATTCTTGTAATTTAACAAGAAGTTATTTCCCGAACTGCTGGTAGAGCCGAGAGACATCACCCTAGTGTTATGAAGGATTAACCATCCCATCAGGTATAGGAATGGTAATTTCACCCTGGGAAAGTTTTTACGCTGCGTCTCATCAGCTAGCAGCCCATCAGTAAGGGCCCTCAGGCCTGCTTATATTCTATATACCATAGCAGGAAGCAGGCCCAGTCTTGCTCCGAATATCAAATGCACTGCGGGCCATAAGGTATTGCGATATATGTGATCTGCAGACGCGATGCTCGGTACTACCCATCGGCGTAGCCAAACAGAGAGGAACCCAGCTAATTGAGCGTCCCTTGACAGAGGCTTGCGACAATGCCTCATATAACTGAAGGCTTTTGTGCCTGTAGGGTAACCCCCTATCTCCTCATCAAGAATATAATTCGGAGCCCCGACGTCTTCAATGAGGTCATCAACCGTGTCGACACTAAGCATACTCAGGAGGTTCAAGGGCTTATCTCTGCTATCTACCACCTTGTCCGACTTAGCATTTCTGTCCTGGTGGAAAAAGAGGTAGGTTACCCACTTGTTGATGTGAGCCAAATCAGAGGGCTCATTGTAGAAGGTAGTGCAGGAAAGATAGTGGCTCATCAGCTCTTGATACACTGCCACTGCCCGAGGGTTTGTATCCCTCAGCTCCCTGTTTGTAGGGACGTACTCTTTATAAGGAGCGTCCCCCATTGGCAACTTTGAAATCTCTGCCATCTCATGAAGGGCTAAGTCCAACTCACCCAACGGAGTAGCAAAAGTCCCAGTGAGCGAGTTGTATCGCTCCATCAAGGCTAAGAACAAGTTGGGATTGACAGACAGCCCAACACCTATGGCACTCATGGCCAAGAACAAACTAATACTTTCCAGCTCCACCTAGAAGCGCTTCAGGGCCCAGGCAGTTAAACTGGCCCATCGAAGATTCCTCGGGCTAAGCCATCCACTGGTCCGAGGGTTGACCTTGGGGTATATTCCTTCCTGCCCCATAAAGTCATTGCAGAAGGTCGATATCTGAACCGACTGGATCAGCGAAGTGTCCCCGCTCAGGATGCTACCCGGCAGTAATCCCCTAAAGGGCATAACAGGGCCTGAAGGACAGCTTATATAGGCCCCTCAGTTTAATCCCTTGTTGTATAAGATCTTCGCCAGTCGGCCGTGAAGATCCGAAGTCAGAGTCCACATCATCTTCCTAGGATGTATGGCATGGAAGAAGGCCGAGATAGGGTAATCTCTGGGCATCCTGGGCAGATACATGACCATGCCCTCAGCAGTAAATACCCAATCCTCCTTCTTGGGCTTGGTCTGGGATTGTTTGTCGATAATATTCCCGAATAAGAAACCCGGTTTCTTATACTCCGTCCCGTCTATGTATGTCAGGGGCTCCCTATTGATCATACTCAGCAGCATTCGTTCTCCTTGTGACGAGATCAGGGTTCCCCTTTTTTCAGGATAATTGGCTCCAAAGATGGGGAATGTCACGTGGGACAAGTCCTCCAGATAGTTTGAGTTTAGCATCCCGGCAGCAGAGCCCATCATCTCAGCCAAAGGAGGAATCTGCAAGTCCACTACAAAATACAAGAAAATAAGTCTGTTTTTACACTAGACGTTACACTCTTGCAGTTTACGCCAAAGGTTAACAGTCTGAGATTTTATGCCAAGATTGCAAAAACTTAAGTTTTTACGCTGGAACCTATTTCCGAGGCATAAAATTCAAGGTTGGCAGTATACGCCAAAATTTAACAGTCTGAGTTTTTACGCCAGACTACCAAAATTTGAGTTTTTTTACGCCAGAATTTTTATCCAGCGCGTAAAACTCAAAGTTTGTAGTATATGCCAAATTTTGACAGTCTGAGTTTTTATGCCAGACTGCGAAAAGATAGAGTTTTTACGCTGACACATTAGAAATGTGGACGTATTGGTTCACATACAAGTACAACGTGTGCAAAAAGTCCTCTATTTTCCCTCGAAGTTCTTTTTACTTGTGACGTCCGGAGCACAGCTCGACGGTGGGGCACTGCGTTCCGATCGGGGCTCGTTCAGCCTAATGGGAGTTGCTCGTGCTTGAGCAGAGGAGCAAGAAGAGAAAGAGACCTTCTTTCCCTTAGCAGTGGAAGTCTATTTAGGGGCCATGGCGAATCTGAGTTCTCAGGAAAGAGACAAAGAAGAAGGGTTCTTGGAAAAGCAAGGGTTTTGCGAAGACAGATAAAGAGTTTCTCTCTCAAGACGTTGGGCTATTTATAGAGTTCGGATAACTCTTTGAATCCCTAACCAAATTCAATATTTAATATTCAATTATGATTTGGGGACCACGTTAGCCTATCATTTGAAAAAGAAGACGGACAGTCAGCTGATCCAGAATTTACGCGCAGAGCAGATCTATAATTTTATGCTCAGGAGCTTTTACGCTCGAGAGGCTACAAATCTACGGTTTTACGCTCAGAGGCTATAAATCTATGGTTTTACGCTCAGATGCTTTTACGCTCAGGAGCTTTCACGCTCAGAGGCTAAAAACCTATAATTTTATGCTCAGAGGCTACAAATCTATGATTTCACGCTCGAAAGCTTTTTACGCTAAGAGGCTACAAATCTACGATTCTACGCTCAAAAGCTACAGGTGGCCAATTACAAGGGTTTACGCAGAAAATGCTCCTTTTTGGCTATAAAATATTCCAAGTTCCTAAAACACACAGAGTTCAGCATTGAAGATAACTCTTCTTCTTGGGCCACTGGAAGTTCATCCGAAGTCTAGTCAGAATCTCTTACAAAAGTTCAAGTATGGCATGTTCTACAGACCTTTCTCGCCCTTTTTCAAGGGATTTTTGGGAAACCATTCTTAAAGATGATGGTCTAAACAGAAAATGTGATGCCCCAGTCCCAAAATATATGGAACTAGGCCACGTGGCAATAGTCAGCTGACACGTCTCCGAGGATATCCTAATTTAATGGATCCTAAAGAAGAGTGATACGCTGTCCTAAAATACTAACATGTCCCATAAAAATGAATCAACAGGTAACTAATCTTATCCATAATGTAAACTGCAAGAATAATAATAAACTGTTGGAAGATAAACGCCAGTCTCAAGATATCATAGTACAACCAATAATGTCTGGTGGGAACAAACCCACTAGTATGACGAAAGAAAGTACTGAAATGAAAGATAAAAGATAAAGACTAAGGCATCAGCTGATTAGATAGTGATGCTCCCAATCCTAGGCAGTAGGCCTACCAAGTGACTATGGGAACTCCGAAGGTAGAACCTCTAACTCCTCTGCAGTAGCGAATCTCGTCTCCTATCCTAGGCCGTATACTATGGGGTAGTAAGCCTCGTCCAAATCTGGAAAGGTACCAGGTCCTCAGAGGGACGTAACAAGATACATAAAAATATGCCATATATATAAATACTGAAAAAGATAAATGCGATAAAGGGTGTGCTAACCATCTAAATGAATGCAATATGAGGACAACTTTGGTACGTATGGGTAAGCGTAGGCATAACGTCCAACACTCCGAAGAGCGTGGCTGCAGTACAATATATCGTCCATAACGCTCCAAAGAACGTGGTAGCAGTACAGTATATCATCCATATCGCTCCGAAGAACGTGGCAACAGTGTAAAGGGAGTCATTGGATCCGTGGCTCCTCTGGATACTACGGACTCCAATGGGTGTATCCCATACGACTACTAATGTCCTCCCCCATCCAATGTAGATATGCAAGTCGACTACTCGATATGCATACCCCATATCTATATGCCAAGTCTCTATCAATAAAATATAAACTGACTACGTACTAACCGTGATGTAGGTTACACGTAACGATAGCTAGTCGAGTACGCAAACCCGCATCCCAATATGAATATGTCTCAGTGAACGTGTAAGGTGTCAGGTCTCAAACGATACATGGTATCATCCAATGGGGTGAGTCTGCTAAGAACTAGGCCAAGTATACAAATCATCGACGTATCCGTCGACTGCACCCGAACAATCTTGGACGCGCACAGTTGTATAAAGTAGAAGCAACAAGAATACGATACAACATATGCATAATTTAAATCAGACAGTAAATATGGCAAAGTATCTTGCCTGGGTCCTGAAGCTGTGAATGCCAGAAGCCGATTCCTGCAGTGTCTCCTGGCTGATCCAAAGGTCCTAAACACAAATATAATATAATAATCTCGTATCAAACGCTAAACATTAAAGGTACACGACTACAACGTGACACTTGAATATTATCGCAAGTTCACGTCTGTTCGAATACAGCATCACATGTGCGCGTAGCTAAGGTGCACACGTGTTCTTTGCTCGATCATCATGGCCCTTGAGATAATAATTTCAAGTTACGGTCTGACTGCAATATCTGTTCTGTTTGAACACATGCTTCTTGGTTTCTATGTTCATTGTACGTAGTTTATGTACAAGTTTTAGGGTGAAAATGCTAGTCCTTGGTGTTATGTCTCATAATTAAGGGTTTTCTAGTAATTACACAAATTCTAAATCTTATTAGTCATTAATCCAATATGCACATAATTAGGGTTGTGTCCGATATCAAAGTTTCTCGACACGATGATACGATCCTACGATATCAACATGAAGAAGCAGGGGTTTTATGTGGTTACCTCTACGTAGCTTGATCGGACAGGGTCTGCTCTAGTCGAGGTATACTCCGGAGAGGTGGCAGCGGCTCCGGCGAGGTGGCAGCAGCGGCGGCGGCACTACAGCAGGCGCGGCAGTGGCAGCAATGGCAGCAGTGCCACGAGGGGGATCGGGTTGGCTCCGTGGTGGCTCGTCGCTCGGCGGGGGTGGCTGTGTCGGTCGGTTGAGGGGCTGGGTGATGGAGCAGTCGGTCTCGGGGATGACCAGTCGGGTCGGTCGAAGGGGCGGGCGATGGAGCAGTCGGGTCGGTTGAAGGGGCGGCTGAAGGGGCGGCGCCGGCGCTATCAAGCGGCGGTGGTGGTGGTGATGGTTGGGTACAAGGGAGAGGGGGAGTATTTGGCTAGGGTTAGGGTTTGGTGAGGCTTTGTTGGTTTAGGGTTTTATATGGAGTAAGTTATGTATTTATATAGGGGGTGGGCTTCGGGGTTGGTCTCGGGGTTTGGGTCGGTCAGGGTTCAAGGATATGGTTCGGTCAGGTCCAATTGTAAAATTAGCCATGAATTAATTAACTAAATTAATAATTAACTGCTCAAGGCGAAGTTAATTCATATTGTGTAGCTACGGTTGCACTATGGTCAGAGGGTAACTAAAATTGTCTCATGAAATTTTAATTATCTCGGTTTGTCCCTAGTCTTAGTTTTAGAAAAATACAAATAATCACTAATTTGGTTGAGGAGATTTATAATCTACCCTCCTTAGAGCATTTCGTCCTCGAAATTAAAACATACGCATAACAAGACTTTCTAACTGAATAAATAAGGTGCTAATACATACCTAGTCCTTCAAAAAGGTGGGGATAGCGCTATCTAATATCCTCCTCGCGTTCCTAAGTCAATTCGCCTGGTGCTTGATGTCTCTATGCGATGCGAACCAAGGGAATAGTCTAACCTCGCAGTACCTTCTCACTTTTGTTCAGAATCTCAACAGGCTCCTCTTGGTATGATAAGCTTGGCCCAACTGTGATCTCTGAATGGTCAAGTACATGACTCGGATCTGGTATGTATCTCCTTAGCTGAGATACGTGGAAGACGTCATTGACTCCTTCTAAAGTCTGTGGCAAGGCTAATATGTAAGCAACCTCTCTGACACGTTCTAATACGTCGAAGGGTCCGATATACCTCGGGCTCAGCTTTCCTCTGCCTCCGAATCTGATAGTCCCTCGAGTAGTCGAGATCTTTAGAAATATATGATCTCTAACCTGAAATTCTAAGGGTCGTCGATGCGCATTCGCCCAATGCTTCTTCCGATCCTGTGCTGCTCGTAGATGTCCTTGAATCTTCTTCACCTTCTCTACTGTACGAACAACCAACTCTGGTCCAAGAATTTGTCGCTCGCCTATATCACTCCAACATACTGGAGAATGACATTTCCTGCCATACAACGCTTCATAGGGAGCCATCTGGATGCTCGCTTGATAGCTGTTGTTATAGGAAAACTCGACCAAATGCAAATGGTCCTCCTATGATCCTTCGAAGTCAAGCATGCACGCTCGTAACATGTCTTCTAACGTCTAAATGGTGCACTCCGATTGTCCATCTGTTTGTGGGTGATACACTATGCTAAACTTCAGGCAAGTACCGAGACTCTCTTGCATACTCCTCCAAAAGTAAGAGGTAAACCTCGTATCCCTGTCAGATATGATGCTAACTGGCACTCCATGTAGGCGCATAATCTTCCACATGTACATATCGACTAAGGCCTCCGTCGATTGCCCCACTCTGAAGGGTAAAAAGTGTGCGGACTTGGTGAGTCTATCCACGATTACCCATACTGCATTACGACTACTAGGACTCCTCGAAAAGCCCGTAATAAAATCCATAGTGATGTGCTCCCATTTCCACTCTGGTATAGGAAGTAATTGAAGCAATCCTGCAGATCTCTGATGCTCAGTCTTGACTTGCTGACACACCAGGCACTTGGCCATAAAGCGTGCTATCTCTCTCTTCATTCCGTGCCACCAGTAGTACTATCTCAAGTCTCTGTACATCTTCATGCCTCCTGGATGTATAGAATAGGTTGAATTATGTGCCTCTGCCATCAACTCCTGATAAAGTTCTCTATTTGGAACCTAGAGAGGATCTCCGCATCTTAAAGTTCCGTCTTCATGTATACGCAGTCCTGTCTGAATTTTAGCCACTATCCTCTGTCTAAGCCTCTGAAATCTGGCATCTGTTGACAAAGCAGCCTTGATTCTCTCCACTAATATCGATTGCAACTAGAAACTCGACAATTGTCCATCTATTCTGGATATAACAACCTCTATACCCATCTGCTCTAGCTCTCTCAACAGATGTTGTTGGGTAGTCATGAAGAATGCCATGGGTCTTCTGCTCAATGCGTCAGCTACTACGTTGGCCTTTTCTGGATGGTACTGTAGCTCGATCTCAAAGTTTGTCATTACCTTGAGCCAACGTCTCTGTCTCTGGTTCAGATCCTTCTGGGTGTAGACGTACTTTAGGCTCTTATGATCAGTAAATATCTCCACTCTTTCTCTATATAAATAGTGCCTCCAAAGTTTCAAAGCAAAAATCACCGCGACAAGCTCCAAGTCGTGGGTGGGATAGTTCTTCTCATGTGTCCTTAACTGTCTAGAAGCATAGGCTATAACCTTTCTATGTTGCATCAAGACACATCCTAATCCTTTCCCGGATGCGTCGCTATAGATCACGAATCCTCCAGGTCCTAATGGTATGGTCAAGATAGGTGTTGTAGTCAAGCGCTTCTTCAGCTCATCGAATGCCTTCTGACACTCCACTGTCCAAGTGAACTCCTGCTCCTTTCCGGTCAAGTGGGTCATCGGCTCTGCAATCTTCGTAAAGTTTTCTACGAACCTCCGGTAATATTCGATAAGTCCTAGAAAGCTCCTAACTTCTGAGACATTGGTAGGGGTTGCCCATGTCTCTACAGATAAAATCTTCGTCGGATCTATTGAAATTCTATCTCCTGAGATGACGTGTCCAAGGAAAGCGACATGATCTAGGAGAAACTCGCACTTGCTCAATTTAGCATAAAGCTTCTCTCTCCTCAGCGTCTCTAATACTAGTCTCAAGTGCTCTTCGTGTTCCTCGTGGCTCTTCGAATACACCAAAATGTCGTCGATGAAGACTACCACAAACTGGTCTAGGTATTAGTGGAATACTCTGTTCATAAAGTTCATAAATACAGCAGGTGTATTTGTCAGCCCAAATATTATTACTAAGAACTCGTGGTGGCCATAACGAGTCCTGAATGCTGCCTTTTGAATGTCTTCTCTTCGCACCTTCACTTGATGATAACCCGATCTCAAGTCGATCTTTGTGGACACTACTGCTACCATCAACTGGTCGAATAAATCGTCAATCCTCGGCAGGAGGTACTTGTTCTTGATAGTCAAAGCATTAAGGGCCCTGTAATTAATACACATACATACTGTTCCATCCTTCTTAGGCACAAACAATACTGGTGCTCCCCATGGTGATGCACTAGGATAGATAAATCCCTTGTTCTGCAACTCCTCCAATTGTAGCTTTAGCTCATCTAACTCCTTCTTCGCCAATCGGTATACATTAGAAGATACCGGTGCTGCTCCGGGTATTAGCTCAATAGTGAACTCTAGGTCTCTATCTGACGGTAAGCCTGGCAGTTCTTCGAGAAAAACATTCTCAAATTCTGCAACTATTGGCGGGGGTGCAATCTCCATAGCCATGCAAGTTCCCGCTATCTGTCCTACTCCTTGTTCGATGGTCCCTCATATGTACTCGAACTCCGGTTGATCTGGTGGTCTAAAAGTGACGCTACCCTTCCAGCAATTCAGTACGGCGTTATACTGGCTTAACCAGTCTATGCCTAACATAATATCAAAGTACGGCATAGGCAATACCAAGAATCGTGCTCTCATCTCTCTACCACATACAATTACTGAGCACGTTCTGATAGTGCTGGTAACTGACATGATACCTCCTCCGGTAAGAATTTTCCAACTCTTAGGTAAGGGGGAAGTCGCTACTTTATGCATTGCTACGAATCTACTAGATATAAATAATAATATAGCTCCAGAATCAAATAAGGCAGTTGCAGGTAATGATGCAACTAAGATGGTACATGTGATAGCTTCCCCTTCTGTTTCCTCCTCTGTAGCTGCTAGTGCAAAGGCATGTTCGTGCCTCTGCCCTCGGGTCTGCTGTCAAGCTCGGTCAAACTGTGCCTCCTGTGGGGCCAAGGGTGGTCCCCTCTGAAATCCTCCGGGTGTTGGTGAACGCTGTCCTCCTGGTGGAGGTAGTATCCTTGGAACTGGTGCTGCTGGCCTCTGTCCGGCCGGTGGTGCTGTCTCTCTGCGTTGCGGGTAGTCTCGAACTTGGTGTTTGTCTGACCCACAAATCAGATATGTCCTCAGTCTCTTTCTGCAGTCCTTCTCGTAATATCCTCTCTTACCACAGTAGTAGCAAGTCGGAAGCTCCTTTTGCTGGTATGGCATTGTCCTCTGCTGTGTCTGTGCTCCCGGATGTCGGATCGGTCCTCCTGCTCTGGGCTGTGCTCTGGCTGGTATAGTCGTACTGGAATGTCTAGCTCCTCTGACGATGGTCTCCTAGATTCTCGCCTCCGCAAGAACCTCTTTATAAGAAATCCTCGCCTGTGTAGTGGTATACCTCTGTAGCTCAAAATTGAGGCCGTGATAAAATCTTTGGGCCTTCTATAGATCATTGGGTATCAGGACGGCACCAAATCTGCTAAGGCGTCTAAACTCCACGTCGTAGGCGTCAACAGTCATATTTTCCTGTTCTAGATGTAGGAACTGGGAGTACATGGCATTTTTTACTGTAGCTGGAAAATACTTTGCATGGAAGTATTCTAGGAACTGTTTTCAAGTCTGGTTCTTACCTACACTGCACTTAATATAATCCCACCAGTTATGGGCATTGCCTTTCAGTTGGGCCCTCACTACGGTCATCCAAAGGTCTGGATGCAGTTGTGAAGCCTCTAGTAACATCTCCGTGTTGGCGATCCAATCGGAGATCTGTTCTGCAGTCTCATTTCCTGAGAAAGTATCTGGTCCCATCTGTCGGAACCATCTAACAGTGCCACCTGTCTGGGCTAGTGGAGGTGCTGGTACGGGTGCTGGGATAGGTGTCCTCTCTAGTACCGTCATCAGACTCTGTCTCAATATCTCTGTCTGCTGCCACTGTGCTTGCATCATTGCCTGGAAGAACTGAAGCATCTGTGGCTGGCCATTTAGCTGTGGCATCTGGGGTGGATAAGGTGGAGGCGGTGGTAGTAGAATCTCTGGCTGGGCAGTAGGCGTCTCCTTAGATGTCGGCCTCTCTGTCTGCATCATCGGTGTAGCTCCTGAAGTTTGGCCCTCACAATGTTGCGTGGGGATTGTTTGGAAAGTCTGTCCGTCAGGCTGCGGCGTAGGATCGCCCTGTGATGTTTCGTGCCAATGTATCAGCGGGGTCTATAGCGGGGGTTGTCCTTGGGGTACCTCCTCTCCTTGAGTGGTGTTATCTGGCACCGCGGCACTGGGTGCTCCTCGTCCACTGTACAAATTTATCTTGCTGTAAGAGATAGGACTTCATTAAAAGAGTACAAAAACAACAAACAGGATACGGATATTTAGAAGCAGTATGAAGGAAGTCCAAAGACGAATCAAAAGTGGATGAGTCCTAGTAACTTCTATCCTATTATAGGCTCGCTGGGTACGTTACCATACCATAAGCGAAAAAATTTGACCTGCATGGTCCACCACTAAAACCATGTCACGTCCTAGTCCCAAAATGTATGGAACTAGGCCACATGGCAATAGCCAGCTGACACATCTCCGAAGATATCCCAATTTAATGGATCCTAATGAAGAGTTCTACGCTGTCCTAAAATACTAACATGTCCTATAATAATGAATCAATAGGTAACTAATCTCATCCATAATATAAACTGCAAGAATAATAATAAACTGCTGGAAGATAAACGCCAGTCTCAAGATATTATAGTACAACCAATAATGTCTGGTGGGAACAAACCCGCTACTATGATGAAAGAAAGTACTGAAATGAAAGATAAAAGATAAAGACTAAGGCATCAGCTGACTAGATAGTGATGCTCCCAATCCTAGGCAGTAGGCCTACCAAGTGATCACGGGAACTCAGAAGGTAGAACCTCTAACTCCTCTGCAGTAGCAAATCTCGTCTCCTGTCCTGGGCCGTATACTGTGGGGTAGTAAGTCTCATCCAAATCAGGAAAGGTACCAGGTCCTCAGAGGGACATAACAAGATACATAGAAATATGCCATATATATAAATACTGAAAAAGATAAATGCGATAAAGGGTGTGCTAACCATCTAAGTAAAGGCAATTTGAGGACAACTTTGGTACGTATGGGTAGGCATAGGCATAACGTCTAACACTCCGAAGAGAGTGGCAGCAGTGCAGTATATCGTCCATAACGCTCCGAAGAACGTAGCAGCAGTACAGTATATCGTCCATATCGCTCCGAAGAACGTGACAACAGTGTAAAGGGAGTCATTGGATCCGTGGCTCCTCTGGATACTACGGACTCCAATGGGTGTATCCCATACGACTACTAATGTCCTCCCCACCCAATATAGATACGCAAGTCAACTACTAGACGTGCATATCCCATATCTATATGCCAAGTCTCTATCAATAAAATATAAACTGAACTACGTACTAACCGTGATGTAGGTTACACGTAACGATAGCTAGTCGAGTACGCAAATCTGTATCCCAATATGAATATGTCTCAGTGAACGTGTAAGGTGTCAGGTCTCAGACGATACATGGTATCATCCAATGGGGTGAGTCTGCTAAGAACTAGGCCAAGTATACAAATTATCGACGTATCCGTCAACTGCACCCGAATAATCTCGGACGCGCACAATTGTATAAAGTAAAAGCAACAAGAATACGATACAACATATGCATAATTTAAATCAGACAGTAAATATGGCAAGGTATCTTGCCTGGGTCCTGAAGCTGTGAATGCCAGAAGCCAGTTCCTGCAGTGTCTCCTGGCTGATCCAAAGGTCCTAAACACAAATATAATATAACAATCTCATATCAGATGCTAAACATTAAAGGTACACGACTATAACGTAACGCTTGAATATTATCGCAAGTTCATGTCTGTTCGAATAAAGCGTCACATGTGCACGTAGCTAAGGTGCATATGTGTTCTGTGCTCGATTATCCTGGCCCTTGAGATAATAATTTCAAGTTACGATCTGACCGCGATCTCTGTTCTGTGTGAACACATGCTCCTTGGTTTCTATGTTCATTGTACGTGGTTTATATACAAGTTTTAGGGTAAAAATGCTAGTCCTTGGTGTTATGTCTCATGATTAAGGGTTTGCTAGTAATTAAAAAAATTCTAAATATCATTAGTCATTAATCCAATATGCACATAATTAGGGTTGTGTCCGATATTAAAGTTTCTCGACACGATAATACGATGCTACGATATCAACATGACGAAGCGAGGGTTTTACGTGGTTACCTCTATGTGGCTTGCTCGGACAGGGTCTGCTCTCGTCGAGGCATACTCTGGCGAGGTGGCAGCAACGGTGGCGGCACTGCAGCAGGCGCGGCAGCGGCAGCAATGGCAGCAGTGCCACGGGGGGGGTTCGAGTTGGCTCCGCGGTGGCTCGTCGCTCGGCGGGGGCGGCTGTGTCAGTCTATCGAGGGGCTGGGTGATGGAGCAGTCGGTCTCGGGGATAAGCAGTCGGGTCGGTCGAAGGGGCGGGTGATGGAGCAGTCGGGTCGGTCGAAGGGGCGGCTGAAGGGGCGGTGCCGGCGCTGTCAAGCGATGGTGGAGGTGGTGATGGTTGGGTACAAGGAAGAGGGGGAGTATTCGACTAGGATTAAGGTTTGGTGAGGCTTTGTTGGTTTAGGGTTTTATATGGAGTAAGTTATGTATTTATATAGGGGGTGGGCTTCAGGGTTGGTCTCGGGGTTTGGGCCGGTCAGGGTTCAAGGATATGGTTCGGTCAGGTCCAGTTGAGGTAAAATTAGCCATAAATTAATTAACTAAATTAATAATTAACTGCGCAAGGTGAAGTTAATTCATATTGTGTAGCTACGGTTGCACTATGGTCAGAGGGTACCTAAAATCGTCTCACAAAATTTTAATTATCTCGGTTTGTCCCTAGTCTTAGTTTTAGAAAAATACAAATAATCACTAATTTGGTTGAGGGGGTTTACAGAAAACTCTTCGTATCAGAGAAATGATAGTTCAGAAATTCTACGCGACTTCTCGTTCAAAACAGCATGACAGTTTGGATCTTCAAAGACAACTTAATGCTAAGAAGCTTTCTACGCGTCGTCTATTACGCGTAAAAGACGGGACGAGATTAGACACTATTTTATCAGAGTCGGCATAAAATTATTCAAACATGTCGAAGCTGCACATTATCAGACTTTCTCACAGCAAATATGGCAAATTATCATATGCGTAAAAGAAGACAAATCTATTAATCATGATTGCATATGATGGAAATCCGACTTTACAAAGGGTTTTTCATCTTCATGATTATATATGATGGAAATCCTTTTTTTTACAAAGGGTTTCTCATTTTTACTTGAGATCACACCAAGAATCTGCTGTGCCAGGTTCTCATATTGGTGTAGATCTTTTTCGTCTTCTACAACAATTAATCGGCTTCCGCGGTAGATTAACAAGAAAATGATTAATGGCGGGAGGATACAGAATTGGGCATGTACCAATTACGCAAGCCCATCCTCCATACGCTATAGCAGGCATGTCCTAGATTTGTGTTAGGGATTCAGACCCAACACAATACTCGAAGACAGGGCCAAGTTGCCAGCCTTCGTCTGGCGCCATAATGGAAGAGAATACAACTTGCAAGCTGTGTGGCCAAATAAGACCCTTCCTCTCTTCTGGACAAATTTCCATATGAAATTGCTGATCATCCCAAACAAAGAAAGCTATGATATCCTTCCATGGTCCATCGTTGCAGAGGATATTTGCTCGAAGATGCATCTTTTTTAGGCTCCTTACATGCTGGAAGAACATGATCTTCTTCTTTCTCAAGTCAGCCCGACGAATCTCGACAACCATCTCTTTTTGGTGAAGGAAGTGTAGGAGAACAGGTTAACTCACTCACCTTTATATAGGTAGAAGAGAACACACCAAATCCCAATAAATTCCTAAAAGTTTGCCGAGAAATTAGCCTCGCAGAATGAGTCAAACTTGACCGTTTTATGCTTCATTCAAAGTGTTTCAAAATTGCGAGGAATTTGAAAACTTTGAAGGGGGTCTTGTAGAAGCATGAAAAATACGCTGGAAAATTATACGCGTAAAACCCCAACAGGCAGGAAGCCCGCGTAAAATAGAGCTCCAGCATTTGGTAGCATAAAATATGACTTCAGAGCCATTGGCGTACAGCAGAGCTTCAACGCTATTCAGCGTAAAACAGAGCTCCAGAACAACCCGCATAGAGCAGTACTCCTAAACTGCTTTGGCATAAAAAGGTTGTTACATCGCCACTTCGGCATAAAAACCTGTCTTCTTTTAATGCAGCAAGAAGTTGTACAAGGAACTCTTTGTATTCCTCGAATGAACCTGTCAGACGAAGCAGTGAACCTGACTCCTGACAAAGAATACTGCACGACGATCGAGAGGACGGCTGTAATGATGATTCTGCATAGAGCTCCAGACTATCGTTTAGTGACATAATCCTTGATATAAGATGTCGTTTACGTATTCAAAAAATATGCTGCCTATTCTACACAGGCAGAGATGAGCTTTTACGCTCAGGATAAGACGAAACCAACTGCCACGTTAAAAGCTGTTCTTCGTACAGAACTCGAGGCACGTCTCTGCAGTTAATGTGCGAGATGGGGGCAGATCTCTGCATTTAATGTACGAGATTTGGTTCTACTTTTAATGACTGGGAGAGCTAAACTTAGGGCTAATACGCTCACGTCACCATCCCTGCATATTACGCCAACCAGGCTATTTTCAGCTATAGGAGCATATCGTATGCTATCTCCTCGAAATACGCCAACCTGGCTATTTTTAACTATAGGAGTACGCCGTATGCTATCTCCTCAAAATATGCCAACTCAGGCTATATTTGCAAAGGTGCGTGGTAAGGCTATTTGGCCCAGAATACGCTCAAGACCTCAGTCAAAGAAGGATAAT
>JAYESA010000020.1:26440774-26548274 GCA_036927795.1 Iris macrosiphon | reverse complement strand
CAGGCTAGCCAAAACCCTAAAATAACTAATAAATATAAATGCATGCATATAATTAAATATTAATACAATTATTTATGATCAATACATAATTTACCAAATAAAAAAAAATACCTTGTCCTGAAAATGGGGTAGTGACAATCCTTTCACAGTGTTAATCTTATCTTTTCTTTCATGCTTGATAGGGGTTAGGAAGATGACTTGTACTAGGTATATACACTCTATTGTTCACTAACACTATTAGTTAAATTCTTGTAAGTTTGGTAGTATGTCTCATAACCTAGTATTACATTGTCCTTTTGACCCATTAATGAAGTGTAATTGAATGACACCAACTATAGGCTTTCATAAGAAGATAGTATTTTCTAGACTGTAAAACTTAGAGGCCCATACACCCATTTGGTCTTCTTGGTAAACTTAAATTATTTTATACCTTCCTTCATCATAATCCAGCGTATTTATATTTTCTGGACTACCTCGACTTATGCTGCTATTATAGGCAAGTTTTGCAAGCTTATTCTTTTATCGAGCTTATTCATGAGATATGTGTTATTGGGGACGTCCACTAATACATTGTCTAAATCAGAATCAGTGTATTATGGTCTGATCAACCTTAGTGCGCTTGGTTCGCTCTTCGCATAACTACTTTACGTAGATTGAGATATAGTTGACTCAGCTTGTTAGACGAATATACTTGCCCTCTAGACATGTTCAAGCATATCTTATCGGTTAAATAACTGTACTGATATAAGCATGCAAATAGGAATTTACCAAAATAAGATTTTAATCCACAACTGTCCTGACAACTCTTTTTTTGAATTCCTTAAATCACCTTGAACCCCATACTTGTATTCTATCACCTCCTCCTTGAATTCTTTATTATTATTTTTCGTCTTTCCCTAATTTAGAAAGACGAATGTTCGTGCTTGGTATAAGTTTGATACACGAAGACTACTAGATATACCCATAGGCCAATCATATTACTTTGTGACTATCTTTTGTAATTGAGGGCATATCACATGTGATATATTTGGTGTTAAAATTTTCGAGGATATATTGATATTTAACTAGATGGCATACCTACGATGCTAATGGATGACACGAGTAGCAGTAGTAGTATTCTCTTTGCTATCACCATCTCGTCCCCTTGGGTGGCTTATTTTCTCTTCCATATCCATTCTTTATCCCATGCTTAATTCTTCCTATCGTAGTTGCATCTTTTTATGCCATCATAAATTGATGATTTACTTCAATCTCACCCTTTATTTTGTTAGTTAAAACATAAATGGGTTAGTAATAATTAATAACTAAAAATATGAGTTTATAATGATAATCCTTATGTATATGCACTATAACAATATATGTATTCTCTTATTATTTTTAAACCTTAAGTAGCATACTTTAGTCTAACATGAATTAGTTGGATTGTTGAAATAGTTCATAGTTCATAGTTCTAATAGTTTTATAAAGTTAGTCAAGACCTTAATTGTTGTCCTAAAACTTAGACTAAGCTTAAGAAAGAGTTGAAGGCACTTGTTACGAACTGATGACTATGACAAATCATTGGCGAGGTAGCTTCAAAAGACTTATAGTAGAGTAGTCAAATTATTTGCAGACACACTGGCCAGGTGGCATGGCAGTATTAGACTACGATACTTAACGGTTAACAGAGAAAATTATGGTTAGGAGATTCCAGACAAGTATCCCAAAGTTTTTGATCCAATGAATAAATTCGTCGTATAACCTAGACAATAGCCTCAAAAGACTTTAACTACTAGTAGAATTCTTGAACGTTGGGTAGTGTAGATGAGTTAGAGGATAAAAGAATAATATACAGACAATAAGAGAGAAAATTGTTAGGATGGCTTACCATAATCTTTTAGGAAGCACTGCAGACTAGCAATGAAGTGTTGGTAACTATAGTGATTTATTATGAATATGGGTTAGTATTAATTTCGAGGACGAAATTATAGTAAGTTGGGTAGAATGTAAACCCCCAAAATTTTAAAATTTTATTTAAAGTATTTTATTAAATTATTGAATTTTTTTAGAGTATTTTCATAGTTAATTTGAAAATAAATTTTATTGATTAATTTACTTATATAAATACACATTTAAAATTATTCCATAAAATAATTTTTATTATTTTTGGAGTCTTGTTAAAGGGTGATAGATTTTAGAATTTATTTTGTATGCAAATATTATTTTTGGATTTTTTTATCCTCATCTATATATATAATTATATATAAATAAATATATAATATAATAATAAGAATAAGAATAAGAAAAGATAATAATAATTATTATTATAATAATAATATTAGTAATAATAATAATAATGTTGTTAATAGAAATAAAAAGGAAAGAAAAAAGAAAAAGAAAAGAAAAGAAAATAATAACAATAATAATAATAACTTAACTCCTAATCCTAAACCAACAAAACCCAATTCCTAACCCTACCCCAGCGGAACCCCTCAACCCACGTTTTCCCCCATCCCGATCTCTCTCTCTCTCTCTCTCTCTCTCTCTCTCTCTCTATATATATATATATATATATATATATATATATATATATATATATATATAACAATCCCAACCAAAACCTAACCCTAACCCTAATCTCCTTCCCCGACGATCGACGACCGACGACCGACCGCAGCCGCCGACGACCGCACCGTCGTTCGTCCGCCCGCGCGCTCGCGCGCGCATGTGCACAGCCCCGAGCCCATCTTCAAGGTGATGTATCTCTCTCATCTTTGATCCTTTTATTGAGAGGTTTTTCCATGTACGTTCAAAACCTAACCCTCTAGGATTTTCATTCAAGTGGGACAAGTTTTGGTGCACTGAATTGGTCAAAAAATTGACTAAAAGTTGGCCGAAAAACTGTCCAAAAATACTCCAGAATTTTGACCCAAACTCCTATGTTCATGCCCAATTTGCCACCAAACTGTTTAATATTTTTAAAATCTAATTAAAATATTTTCTTCTCAATATAATTGAGAATTTAACTGTTCTTTTAGTTTTTATTAATTTATTTTATTTGTTAAATTATTCGGCCTCCAAAACGACCAAAAACTTGGTATTTTAAAACTAAAATTTTGTGATACGGAGTACGTCCCACCAAATGGGACCGCCTTGTCACGTGCCAATTATATCAAAAGGTGCGTATGGTATATCCTAACATATGAACTTTCACGAAAGTTGATTCGAACGTGTGTGCACGTCGGAATCAACCCGTATCCGTAAAAAGTCTTTGTATCGTAACTTTTGCAAAATATCACCCCCACTTTGTGTACACTCGTCAGAATGTGACGAAACTTACGCCATTGGATTCGTGATATCACGCTGGTCCTGTGAACCAAGTTTCATGCGATTCTGAAATAGTTGACCAAGTCGCCTATTCGCGGGTCCCACGGTTTGACTTGAAGGGCAAATTTGTGATCGGCTCACCAGAATCCAAAATTGGACATACCGTTTAGTTCGTATCGATATTTAGAATTTGTTTGGCCTATAATTTATCCTATTTAGAGACCTTTACCCCTGGCACGTATTTCGATATAAAATGGGCCACATGTGGACCCCACTTTGATCCAAAATTACCGTTCTGCCCTTGTGTCCAAATTGGACAAAATGGTAGACTTTTTTAACTATCTCGCTTATTATGGGAATATTTATGATATTTATTTCAGCATCCGAAGACGTTCATTCTGAGGTCGTAGTTTCTGATCCCTTGTGCTTGACGTCTAGACGCTTACACTTTGCAGCTTTCTTGCCAGGCAAGTATACCTTGCCAAATTACTTACAATACTTTGCATGCTTATTATATTTTTATATATTCATTATATATGTATTTCTTTCAGTCATAATTATATACTATATATGTTGACACACACTTGACACATAGTATCATGGAAGGGGAGGACAATCAGTAGGCGTATGGGCTATCCACTCTGGTAAACCGTAGTATTAGGACACACTACGGTAGTTGTGTCGCGATGGTCTATACCCTCGAGGTATGCCAATTTTTGGTGTCATGATGGTCGCTACCCTCGAGGTATGACGGCTTCTGATGTACATGGACGTGTATGTGAGTTGTGAGATAGCATATGTAGCCTTCACCTGCCCATACGTCGAACAAGTTATCCTTATTATGCATTCATATAGATTGTCTAGTATAGCGTACTTATATATTTTCTGTCTTTTATGCATGTTTTACTGTATTCAATTGGCATGCTTCTATGTATCTTATTACGTCCCTCTGAGGACCTGGTCCCTTTCCAGGTGTAGACGATCATGACTATTCGCAGGAGACGATCATGACTATTCGCAGGAGCACGGATCAGGACTTGCTACTTATCTCTCTTTCGAGGAGGTCTTCTCTTCGAGTCTCATTGTTCATTAGATTTACTTATTTGGTTTCTCTTATATTTTAGTTTTGTAGTGGATTTGTCTTCACCCAACTACTTGTTCTTATCAAGCATTTTATACTTGATTTAGATATATAGTTGATTGACTATTCATTTATATTTGATTCTGTGGATGAGATCTAGTTTTGCCATGTGACTTGTGACATAAATCTATACTACTTGTGAATAGTTATTCATAATACAACGTACGTATGTGTTATGTTTTCTATATATTGGAGTTGTTATATACATACGACTGACATGCTTACGTATTTCTAGTCCTACATATTTTGGGTCTGGGACGTGATATGAAGTAGCAGAGATATCACAAAACATGAATGGCAAATGGAAAAGCAATAAAACTATAGAGCAGTATAGTAGAATGACAGAGCAGTATAGTAGAATGTCAAAATAAAATATTACACAGAACATGAAGTAGAAGGGCATAATTTAAGTCCTGAAAGTCTGAAACTACTTCACAGATGACAGAACATGAAGTACCAGCAATAGTAAACTAAAACTGCTTCACAGAACAATGAAATATTACATAGAACATGGAGTAATGCTGCCATTACTCACAAAATGAAATATCCAGCAGTATGGAAGAAAGTCTAAAACTATCATTACTCACAAAATAAAATATCCACCAACCATCAAAGCATAGAGCATAGCATCAACATGCTCACAAATATTACATTCATTTAAAAGAGCAAAGTACTCAAACCTTGCTTGTTAATATTGATGCCACGGTTAAACTATCCAAATATAAGTGATAAAAATAAATCAATGAACAAGTTAAAACACAACTACTAAAAAATTAAAAGAATATAAATACAAGTTAAAAAGTCTAAATTACCCATTTCAACTTTGTAGATATCCTCAAAATCTTCTTCAATAATAGATACAATGGATTGATCAGAAGGCCCTATAAACTAATTTTGACAACATATGAGTGCTTGAGCAATCTTTGGAGTCAAAGAACATATATAAGCATCAAGCACATGACCACACATACTAAAAGCGGACTCGGAAGCCATGGTAGATATGGGAAAGGTCAAAATATCCCTAGCCATCTTAGAAAGGATCGAAAAACGAGAAGAATTAAGTTTCCACCATCCCAAAAGATTAAAATTATCACTTCCATCATCATCATCATCATCATCATCTATGGTACTCTTATCTAGATAACGATTAAGATATAATTTAGTATCACCACCACCCAACTCTATCTTTTGCTTCTTGAATTAGGCCTTTATAAACTTTTCAATGGCATTGTGTGCACCGGTTGATTTTCACTCGAAGCTTGAACTCTATCACTAGTGACACTAATTTGAGAAGTGTTCTTATTTTTGTACTCATTGAACATAGAGTATGCAATATTTTTTACTTTATTTTTCATAGAATCACTCTTTTCGGTGCCATATAGTTGATCAAGATCATATTCCGTGTACTCCAACTTATGTCATGGATCAAGAATTGGTGCAATAAATATAATCATATTCATCTTATCTATGTCCCCCCAATACTTATTTTACTTTTTGCCCATTTTTCGGCCATGCTAGCCAAGTCAAAGTCACTAGTCTCTTTTGAAGTGCGCAAAAGGATGTCAATTGATGTGATTTTATCAAAAAAATTATTGCAAGTGACATACAAAGAACCCGAGATATGCATTGTGAGTTGATAGAATGTTCTAGGAAAGTGCATAACTTTCTTGCATTAGACTAATCTTCCTTACTAGGATACCTATGTCACTACCATATTTTTTAGAAAAGGGTATTTTGGTCATTTTATAATTAATTGAATATTGTGCATGTTAAATATTTATTTATTGTATTATTTATTTATTATTAGCATGTTAGATTTATTTTTGGACTTGTGTTAGTGGACCTAACTAGTTTAGTTTAGACTCATGGACCAACATGTATTAATTGTTAGAATTGAGCCCAACTAGAAAGCCCATTAATTAGGAGGATGATTAAATTAATTAAACCATTAGACTAGAAGCTTCCCTCCTTAATTAATTTCTTCATGAGATGCCCCAAGGGGTATTTTAGACTTTACATAGTAGCTTGAGGGAGGGGACAAGTGAGGCCTATATAAAGGGGATAAAAACTTTCTCTCTCTTCATTTTTTATTCCAAATCTAGATCTAGAATTTTCTTCAACCAAATTTTATCAAATTCCTACCAAATTTCTACCCATTTACTTCCCAAATCACCATTGGAGACTAGAAGAGCAAGGATCTAGAAGGAGGAAGCAAGGATCTACAAAGAGAAGCAAGGATCTACAAGTTGGAAGCTAATTTCACCAATTTTGGAGGTTTCATTGGGAATCCATCTCCCAATAGGTATAATTCAGTTTTTGCCCTTAAAATAGCTTCTAAATCTGAGATTTAATCATCAATAATCAACCCATATGTATGTACTACCCATAGGATTTGGTTTTGTGTTCATAGGAGACCTATGGAGAAAGTTATGGTACTTTTTGTGTCAATTTTGGGGGAATTCCGAAAATGACTTTTATTGTGTCAATTGATCCTATAGATCAATTTGTTATATGTTTATGTGTTTGGGGCTAGTGTCGTGTCCATAATTGGGTACATGTAGGTCGTATCCCAACAATTTGGTGATACGTATTATTTTGGGGGTTTTTCTCCGACACGGGACTTTGTACATGTCGTATTTTGACACGGACACATAGATCTATATTTGACACTTTGTTTTGTTCATAAATATTATATGTGATTTGTTTGTGTCCTTCGGGGTGCAATTGGATGTGTGGTGGACTCGTATCGCATGCGTATCCTAGATCTAGTGGGATACGGTGTGATACTCTCCAATTGTTGTGTGTTTATGTGTAGATCTAATTAATTGTGCTTTAATTCTTGAATTATAATTGTGTATGTATCTATATATATTATATATGTATTATGTATATTTATTATAGTGTTTATTGTATCATAGATCTATGTATTATATATGTATTAATAGAATATATATTATGTAGCTTTCTTCTACATGTATTAATATATATGTTATAATATATGTTAGGGATATAAATATATGTATATGTTTTATATAATATATATGTATGTTTAATTAAGTAATTAGATTATTTATAGTTATTATATAATTATTTATATATATATATATATATATATATGTATGTAGATAATATTTATAAGTGGCAGCATATGTATATATAATATAGTAATATATTTATATGTGGTTATATATATAGTTATATTATATATTGTTATGTATTTATATTATTGTATGATTATATATATGTATACATATATGTATAGTTATATATACATATTACTATATGTGTGTGTGTATGTTACTATGTGGTATTTTATACAATTTACTATGTATAAGTGTATGTATAGTTATATATAGTTTTATATGTATATTGTATAAATATATATATTGTGGGTTATATATATGTATTTAAATATATATTGTATAAATATATATGGTGGGTTATATATATGTATTTATATATATATATATGGTAATTAATATATATATAAATGTGTTCCTAATTGCTATTTGTATTATAGTATACTATATATGTATATATTTAGTTGTAGCATATAAATTTATTAGAATAGTTATTATATTTTAGTTATTAATTGTTATTAGTATCTTTTATATATTATATATTTGTAGATATGTATGTACATATATATGTATTAATAGTTAGTGTGTAGTTGGTAGTTAGTATTATTCTATTAGTACATACTAGAGTTATATTGGATTGATATATGTATTTATTAATGGGTAGTTAGTATATATATGAGATTTTGGCAAATACCTTGAGATACCAAGGTAAGTATCAAGATATACCAAGGTATGAGTAGTAGGTATTGGCATAAGTAATAGGATAGTTGTAAACTAATTATGGGTTGGTATTAAGGTGACTAAAATAAGATATATAATATTATATAAATATTAAATGCATAGTAGTTTATAATTATTGTTGGGTAGTTAGTATAAATAAGGTTTTGAATTTATCTTGAGATGCCAAGGTAAGTATCAAGGTATTGGAGGATAATCAAGGTATTGGGTTTGGATATCAAGATAGAGGTTTAGTATTGCGATACCAAGTTGGTTCATACCAAGGTATCCATTTAGCATTTGTAATTAGGATTTTATATATATAATATTGTTTGATATGTACACATGTGTTATATTTTTCCCTTGTTTGCGTATCCTGAGATACGGTATCTTAGTATCCTAAGATGTAGCTTGTATGGCCTAGATTCATAGTGTGTGAGCCCAATATATTTGAGTTAGACTTATGCAACCTAGAAATAGGTAGTTGACCATAATTTGACTATAGTTGACCATAGTTGACTTAGAGTTGACCTAGTTTGACTTTTGACTTAGAAATAGTTTTATGACCTAGAAATTGACTAGTTTAATTTATTTTTCTTCCCCAAAACTTGTATTAATGCACTATTTCATATATAGGTCTGTGACACCAGTTCGGACATCATTTTTCATCATTTGCTCTGGAGCACAGGCGAGTATATTCTCTGATAGTTTCCATTATTTGATTACTACTATAATTCAAGTATTTAGAAATGTTACTTATGATTCTTGACACGATGGTACACGGATTGGTATTATTATTGGATCGTCAGTCATGAGATGGTACCTTGATTATGGAGATGGTATCGGATACTGTCCTTGTTGGTATTGGATAACATTGAATATTGTAGATTAAACATTGGATACATTGGCTAGTGACGTGTCATGATTCGATCCATCATATCAGTCGGGGCGGGGAAATACCAATTAAATATGTGATCAAGAAACTATCGACTAGTAGTGTAATCATTGGCTACTAACTAACCATGCAATTCACGTATGGTTGAGTTAGCTCCATAGTGTAATCATTGAATCTCCCAGGCCGATCACATATTTAGTTAGTATCTCAAATCACATAGTTATTATAGATTCCATTATTCAGTTCATTGATTACCTTGTTCTATTCTGACATTATAGTCCATTCCTTTATTCTTGTACACATTGATTATATTCTGTTGTTAGTATTGCCTATTCTTTCATTGTTCTTGATTATCAGTTATATCCTCATCGTAGATATCATCTTCTATTCTACTGCTTTATAGTTTTTGTCAATTAATTGGAACTGCTATTGGGTTGTACTTCGCTCCATTACTGACTGGAAAATATTTTTTAGAGGATCCGGAAGATTGGTGTCCGACATACTACAGACCTCAGCCTATAGATGGTGCAGACTTTGACCCACTAGTTCTGGAGTGACTGTCGAGAGATTTAGCCGGGTTCACTAGTTAGCATAGTTAGTTCTCTTTAGCATTTTGGTACCAGATTTATTTCCGGCATATATTTGTGTTTGGATATTATTTCTATTTGTTGTTGTTATATTTTTAACTGCTTAGTTATGTTAGACTTCTGTGATATCTTCTCGTGCCATAGAAATGTGATTGAGTATTGTGTTGAATTAAGTTGATTACTCTCTTCTTGGAGTTGAGATATTATTGGAGGTTTATGCTTTATAGTAAGATAATTAGATAGTATAGTTGACCAAGACAGCGTTCTACCGTCGATGCTGCGGCGTAGGCTGGGCGTTGTTTCTGACTTGGATCCCTACACCGGGTGCGGGTCGTGACACGTTTTTAGTGGTGGCCCATGCAGGTCAGGCTTTACAATATTGCGATGTCGTGGTAGTGCGACGACTTAGTTGTACTACTGCGAGCCTGCGATAGGATATAGGACATAGGATACTAGGAAGAGAGAGGGATACTCAATCACAACTAGGAATTCCAATCTGAATTGAATCGCTACTTTTGATTCCTTCTGAATATTTTTGCCCTTCCTTGATGATATCTTACCTTGTGTCGAATTGATCTCCTTTGTTTTGATCTGTCTTCAGGATGCCGCCGAAGACTAGATCCCATCGATCGGGAGCAGTTTCTGCGAGGTCTGCCACCTCTCAATCTTCCACTCAGGCAGTAGGGTTTGTACCTCCTACGACATCAGTTCATGTAGGATTCTCGGCTGCCTTCGGGGGTTCTCCTCCATCTGTTCCGAGGACTACTCCAGTTGCTTCGGAGGGACTTCCACCACCTCCATTTTTAGGAGATACCACGCCGATGGTTGCACTATTTAGAGAGATGATAGAATTACAGAGGGCACAGATAGAAGCCCAGCACAGGTAGTCAGATTTGATGCGGCAGAGTATGGAAAATGTCCATCAGATAGCTATAACAACAGTTCAGAAAGAGGCTCCTCCACAGCCACAGGATATTCAGATCAAGCCAGGCAACATTCAAAATTTCAAGAAGCTTGAGCCTCAAGTTTTCAAGGGTACAGAAGGTATAGTCTATGCTGACGATTGGCTTGAAGATATCGAGCGACTCATGAAGGTGTCCCGTCTTGCGGAGGATCTGAAGGTTGAGGCGGTAGGACTTCAACTGTTCGACGTTGCCCGCACTTGGTTCAGGAATGAGCTAATTCTTACTGATGCAGGGCAGTCTTGGGAGATATTCAAGGATCTCTTTAAGAAGAAGTTCTTTGCTCGGACGGACAGATTGGAATTAGGAAGGCAATTTGAGAGCCTTACACAAGGAAGCATGTCCGTAGAGGAGTATGCCACAGAGTTTGGGAGGCTGAGCCGATTTGCGGAGTACTTGGTGAGAGAGCCAGAAGTTCGGGCAATCTGTTTCCGCGAGGGTCTGAATTGGGAAGTGAAGATTCTTATTCCATCTTTCTACGAGACGTATTCTGAGATACTTTCGGAGGCACGCAAGGTCGAGCGGGAGTGGAACTTGAAGCCGAAGAGGGACCGTGATATGTTTGGGAGTGACAGTAGCAGTGCGGGACCTGCAAAGAGGCCGCGGTTCCAGCAACAGCAGTTTCCAGTATAATTCGGAGCCTATCAGCGGCAATATCAGATGCCAGAACCTATTGTTGCTCCAGTATAAGCTCCAGTACAGCAGATACCACAGCAGCCTCAGAGACAGGTGCAACAGGCTCCTCAATGCACCTATTGCAAGAAGGCTGGGCACACTTGGGAGATGTGCCGAAAAGACTTGGAGCATGCTTACATTGTGGATCAACGGAGCATATGGTGAATGATTGTCTCTGGACAATTCAACGTCCAGGCCAGGATGCAGATCGAGGGCAGAGAGGTGGGGTTAGGCCACCTGTAGCACCACAGATTGCTCATCACCCGCAGAGGGAGCTACCTCGGCAGGGCGGAGCATTTGCGATGACGGTCGAGGAGACCAATACTACAGGTGATGGGTTAGAGAGTCTGTTCTTTCTTTCTGTTCCTTTCATCTATTTTGATTGATAGCTTCTTTAGTACCTTTTGGATGCTTGTGTTATATAGTTAGTGTAGCTATAGAATACCCTGACAGAGACAACAGTAATAAGACAGGTGGAGACCAAGACCATGCATGTTATTCTTTGCATAGGACTGTTCTTAGTGAGATAAGACCTTATTAGACTATGATTGCTGGGGGTTTGACCTAGAAGGAGTACGATCACCCTTAAATTTCGAGGACAAAATTATTTTAAGGGGGATAGACTTTTCACTACCGTATTTTTTAGAAAAGGGTATTTTGGTCATTTTATAATTAATTGAATATTGTGCATGTTAAATATTTATTTATTGTATTATTTATTTATTATTAGCATGTTAGATTTATTTTTGGACTTGTGTTAGTGGACCTAACTAGTTTAGTTTAGACTCATGGACCAACATGTATTAATTGTTAGAATTGAGCCCAACTAGAAAGCCCATTAATTAGGAGGATGATTAAATTAATTAAACCATTAGACTAGAAGCTTCCCTCCTTAATTAATTTCTTTATGAGAGGCCCCAAAGGATATTTTAGACTTTACATAGTAGCTTGAGGGAGGGGGCAAGTGGGGCCTATATAAAGGGGATGAAAACTTTCTCTCTCTTCATTTTTCATTCCAAATCTAGATCTAGAATTTTTCTCAACCAAAATTTATCAAATCTCTACCAAATTTCCACCCATTTCCTTCCCAAATCACCATTGGAGACTAGAAGAGCAAGGATCTAGAAGGAGAAAGCAAGGATCTACAAAGAGAAGCAAGGATCTACAAGTTGGAAGCTAATTTTACCAATTTTGGAGGTTTCATTGGGAATCCATCTCCCAATAGGTATAATTTAGTTTTTGCCCTTAAAATAGCTTCTAAATCTGAGATTTAATCATCAATAATCAACCCATATGTATGTACTACCCATAGGATTTGGTTTTGTGTTCATAGGAGACCTATGGAGAAAGTTATGGTACTTTTTGTGTCAATTTTGGGGAAATTCCGAAAATGACTTTATTGTGTGTGTCAATTGATCCTATAGATCAATTTGGTATATGTTTATGTGTTTGGGGCTAGTGTCGTGTCCATAATTGGGTACGTGTAGGTCGTATCCCAACAATTTGGTGATACGTGTTGTTTTGGAGGTTTTTTCTCTAACACGAAACTTTGTACATGTCGTATTTTGACACGGACACATAGATCTACATTTGACACTTTGTTTTGTTCATAAATATTATATGTGATTTGTTTGTGTCCTTCGGGGTACAATTGGATGTGTGGTGGACTCGTGTCGCATGCGTATCCTAGATCTAGTGGGATACGGTGTGATACTCTCCAATTATTATGTGTTTATGTGTAGATCTAATTAATTGTGCTTTAATTATTGAATTATAATTGTGTATGTATCTATATATATTATATATGTATTATGTATATTTATTATAGTGTTTATTGTATCATAGATCTATGTATTATATATATATTAATAGAATATATATTATGTAGCTTTCTTCTACATGTATTAATATATATGTTATAATATATGTTAGGGATGTAAATATATGTATATGTTTTATATAATATATGTGTATGTTTAATTAAGTAATTATATTATTTATAGTTATTATATGATTATTTATATATATATATGTATGTAGATATATATTTATAAGTGGCAGCATATGTATATATAATATAGTAGATATATTTATATGTGGTTATATATGTAGTTATATTATATATTGTTATGTATTTATATTATTGTATGATTATATATATGTATACATATATGTATAGTTATATATACATATTACTATATGTGTGTGTGTATGTTACTTTGTGGTATTTTATACAATTTACTATGTATAAGTGTATGTATAGTTATATATAGTTTTATATGTATATTGTATAAATATATATATTGTGGGTTATATATATATATTTAAATATATATTGTATAAATATATATGTATTAGTATATATATATATGGTAATTAATATATATATATATATATATATATATATATATATATATATATATATATATATATATATATATATGTGTGTTCCTAATTGCTATTTGTATTATAGTATACTATATATGTATATATTTAGTTGTAGCATATAAATTTATTAGAATAGTTAGTATATTTTAGTTATTAATTGTTATGAGTATCTTTTATATATTATATATTTGTAGGTATGTATGTACGTATATATGTATTAATAGTTAGTGTGTAGTTGGTAGTTAGTATTATTCTATTAGTACATACTAGAGTTATATTGGATTGATATATGTAATTATTAATGGGCAGTTAGTATATATATGAGATTTTGGCAAATACCTTGAGATACCAAGGTAAGTATCAAGATATACCAAGGTATGAGTAGTAGGTATTGGCATAAGTAATAGGATAGTTGTAAACTAATTATGGGTTGGTATTAAGGTGACTAAAATAAGGTATATAGTATTATATAAATATTAAATGCATAGTAGTTTATAATTATTGTTGGGTAGTTAGTATAAATAAGGTTTTGAATTTACCTTGAGATGCCAAGGTAAGTATCAAGATATTGGAGGATAATCAAGGTATTGGGTTTGGATATCAAGATAGAGGTTTAGTATTGCGATACCAAGTTGGTTCATACCAAGGTATCCATTTAGCATTTGTAATTAGGATTTTATATATATAATATTGTTTGATATGTACACATGTGTTATATTTTTCCCTTGTTTGTGTATCCTGAGATACGATATCTTAGTATCCTAAGATGTAGCTTGTATGGCCTAGATTCATAGTGTGTGAGCCTAATATATTTGAGTTAGACTTATGCAACCTAGAAATAGGTAGTTGACCATAATTTGACTATAGTTGACCATAGTTGACTTAGAGTTGACCTAGTTTGACTTTTGACTTAGAAATAGTTTTATGACCTAGAAATTGACTAGTTTAATTTATTTCTCTTCCCCAAAACTTGTATTAATGCAATATTTCATATATAGGTCGGTGACACCAGTTCGGACATCATTTTTCATCATTTGCTCTGTACCACAGGCGAGTACATTCTCTGATAGTTTTCATTATTTGATTACTACTATAATTCAAGTATTTAGAAATGTTACTTATGATTCTTGACACGATGGTACACGGATTGGTATTGTTATTGGATCGTCATTCATGAGATGGTACCTTGATTATGGAGATGGTATCGGATACTGTCCTTGTTGGTATTGGATAACATTGAATATTGTATATTAAACATTGGATACATTGGCTAGTGACGTGTCATGATTCGATCCATCATATCAGTCAGGGCGGGGGAAATACCAATTAAATATGTGATCAAGAAACTATCGGCTAGTAGTATAATCATTGGCTACTAACTAACCATGCAATTCACGTATGGTTGAGTTAGCTCCTTAGTGTAATCATTGAATCTTCCAGGCCGATCACATATTTAGTTAGTATCTCAAATCACATAGTTATTATAGATTCTATTATTCAGTTCATTGATTACCTTGTTCTATTCTGACATTATAGTCCATTCCTTTATTCTTGTACACATTGATTATATTCTGTTGTTAGTATTGCCTATTCTTTCATTGTTCTTGATTATCAGTTATATCCTCATCGTAGATAGCATCTTCTATTCTACTGCTTTATAGTTTTTGTCAATTAATTGGAACTGCTATTGGGTTGTACTTCGCTCCATTCCTGATTGGAAAATATTTTTCAGAGGATCCGGAAGATTGGTGTCCGACATACTACGGACCTCAGCCTATAGATGGTGCAGACTTGGACCCACTAGTTCTAGAGTGACTGTCGAGAGATTTAGCCGGGTTCACTAGTTAGCATAGTTAGTTCTCTTTAGCATTTTGGTACCGGATTTATTTCCGGCATATATTTGTGTTTGGATATTATTTCTATTTGTTGTTGTTATATTTTTAACTGCTTAGTTATGTTAGACTTCTGTGATATCTTCTCGTGCCATAGAAATGTGATTGAGTATTGTGTTGAATTAAGTTGATTACTCTCTTCTTGGAGTTGAGATATTATTGGAGGTTTATGCTTTATAGTGAGATAATTAGATAGTATAGTTGACCAAGACAGCGTTCTACCGCAGATGCTGCGGCGTAGGCTGGGCGTTATTTCCGACTTGCATCCCTACACCGGGTGCGGGTCGTGACAACCTACCATTCTCCAATTGCTCTACTTTAAACCATGGATCAATAGATGTATATCTCTCAAAGGAACTTTCAAATCTTTGAGCCATGTCTAACATAAAAAATATAGAATTCCAACTGGTACTCACATCAAGACTCAACAACCTTTTTGCTTTGTATCTTTTTGTCTTCAACACACGTCTTAAAATTTTGGAATCTACTAGGAGAGTGTCTCATATATCTTACCGTATTCTTAACACCAGAAATTGATGGAGACATCAATTTGAAACTGTCAACCATAACGAGATTGATGATGTGTGCAATGCATCTCATGTGTATGTAATTGCAACTAAGAATAATATTTTCCCAATTTAGGATCTTCTTGCTCAAGTAAGAAATAGCAACATCATTAGAACTAGCATTATCAACTGTGATGGTGAATATCCTATCAATATCCCACTCAAGCAAATATTTTTCTATCTCTTTTTCGATGACTTCCCCTTTATGGCTAGAAATTGGACAAAAAATTATAAAAAAAATTAAGTCCCAATCTTCATTTATGTAATGAACTGTAAGACACATTTAATTGATCTTATGCAACGATATCCACGAATCAGTATTAAGGCAAACCATTTTCTTAGACTCTTTTAAATATGTTTGCAACTTACTCTTTTCGATAGAGTAAATATTATAACAATCTTGTGCCATGGTTCATCTTGATGTAATATGAAAGATGGGACACGCAACACTCATAAATTTCTAAAACTCTCACATTCCACAAATCAAAATGGAAGCTCCTCAATAATCACCATATGTGTCAAAGCTTTTCTCACATCATCTTGATTAAATTTCCAACTTATGAGTGTTCTCTCTATGCTCTTTGCATTTGTTTTCAAGTTTAGTATTGATTGACTGGGATCATGATTTTTTGGATTCAAAGAACATGCCATCCAATAATTTTTTACACTAGTTGTCCCGTTTATCTTGCTATGACAATGATATTCCTTTTTATTGTGCTTGCAACTAGCTTTTGGATGCCCTTCCGCATTAAAAGTTTTATTAAATTTGTCCCAAAATGCAACTCATTTTTTGCTAGGTTTTCTAGTAACTTGAAGACTAGAATTAATAGTGAAAATTGGTTCATTAGTGCCTTGAGAACTACTTAGTGGTTGAGGTGGATCACCTTCGTGCGACATCTAAAAAAATATGACTTTCAATATATAAACTATAAATATGATATTTTAGCATTAATTTAGAAATATGCACATTACATGAATATGATGTTGTTGCCATTGATTGATGCTACCTAACAAATATTATATAATTAACTTAATTAAATTATTATCTAACTATCCCTTATCGAACCCAAATAGTTGTGAATTATGATTTTAAAATATAAACAGTATGCAAACGGTGCTAATTATATGAAACAACAAAAACTAACACTGCATTACTGCAAATTATAAGGCAACACTCAAAACTAGTCAACGAATCAACAGTAAGCAAATTAGCAAATTATAAGACAATAATGTTAATTATGTGTACTCTATGTGCAACACTTAACAACAAATTATAAGGCAACACCCAACAACAAACAGTGTTAATAATGTGAAATTTTTTATCCATAAATAAATAGCAACCCTGCAAAATGCAAAGTGCATGCAAGAAATACTGTCACGCCCCAGTCCCAAAATATATAGGACCAGACATATGGCAAAGGCCAGCTAGTACGACTCCGTAGGGCTTTCCAATTTAATAGACCCGATAAAGTGCACTTGAGCTGTCCATGATCAAGTGATCAAGCTAAATATATCTATTTCTAACATCCAACAACTAAACTAAATCTCAATCCCTGGTAAATAATTCTCAAGAGAGAACAGTACGCATCATTAGTCTGCAGCACAATAATACATCCGCTCGAATAGACAAAAATAATAATATATGCCTATAAATACTAGGCTATAATAGCAGAGTCATAATAGGAAGTAGTAAATAACTGTAATAGAGGAAAGATATAATGATACCTGCAAAGATGTCCAATACACCACCAAATAAAGCCTCATCCAAACTGCTCAAATAACCTGTAAGGGAACCAGGTCTTCAAAAGGACATAATAATATACAAAAAGTATATGCCATAATGTAAATACAGAGTAAAGTAAATTCGGGTGAACTATCCTCCTAAGTGAATGCAATTTGAGGACAACTTAGTGCTTACGAAAAGGCTAGACTAGACATATATTGACGTAATTCACCAATCGTCATGACTGTATAATATATGCCATATATGCCCCCCTATATAGGGGCAACTGCATATAATTACAGCCATAACGTTCCGAAGAATGCGGCATCTGCATATATAACGGCTGTAATGCTCTGAAGAATGCTGTATCTGCATATATAATAACGTCCGTAACGCTCCGAAGAATGCGGTATCTGCATAAATATATATAGAGGTGGGTGTCCCATACGCCTCCTAGTCGTCCTCCCCGCCCAATATCAATATATAAATCCTAAGTACGATGTGGACACCTCCTAAATATAATGCAAGTCACCTAGAGAAATACAACTGTGCTAAGTACCAACACACGTGCTACTTGCACCGATGGCCTGTCAAATGCGTAAGCCTGTGTTCTATCATGAACTATCTTCGTGACATAAAAATAATATGTGACATAGCCTCGGAGTTATAATGATAACTCCGCAACTTTAGGTACGTCACTAAAAATTAGGTTGAACACAAGTCCTAACATCAAAGCCTTCGTTGACTGCACCCGAGTCTTTCTCGGACGCGCACAGTTATATAATACTCGGAGCACAAAATATATAAACAATAATACCTAAATTTAAATAATACAACAAGGCAAGGTATACTTGCCTAGATTTTCAAGCTGCAATGTAGAAACCTGCTCCGGCATCCAAGTCTGAATGATCCCAAGAGCCTATATATAATAATATTAAATATGTCACTATGACACAGTTCACCAAGTATGCACAAGAGTACAAGTACTCTACGTCATTAGTTATATAAAGTCTAAACCAAACATAGGTTCTAACTAAGTAGGTTGTCTTGGGTTAACTAAACAAGTGTCAAGTAAATTACATAATCCTTAAGTCCTCTAAATACACAACCTCCTCAACATGTATATTCACAACTTTGGTTCATGTGCTTGCTAAGTTGCTCCTCAAATACGTTGATATCATGGGTTCTTTCTACTAGGGTTTTCTTGTACAAGTGCGACATGTTCTCATTCTCAAAGTATATTTAACTAAGTGTTATCATAAGCATTGTTTATCCTCAAAGTACATTAAACTAAACATCTAAGTCTTAGTGTGAAATTCACATGCATAAACCTAGTGTCAACCTAACTCAGAGTATGCACTAGTATTCATTTATAAGTCTAAGGGCAAGAGAACTAACCAATCCTATGCATAATATGGTTTCAAACTCACTCACTCTACACTTATTCCATTCTAACATGTATACACATAATCACCAAAAGATAAGGGTTTTGAGCCTGACATAACCATCTCTGACATAACATGGGCTTACAAGTATTCATCTACAATATGTAGGGTATTCTAACTACAACATATAATACAACCCATATATATCATCACTTTAAAATCAACTAATCCATCACAACTTTATCATGTTAATAACTTAAAATACCTATACACAAGTATTCAACATATACACCCAAATCTAAACATATTCTACTCATGGCATAAAACTTGCATTCTAAACATGATATTTATCACATTAAGCATGCTTCATGATCAAAACTTGAACTACCTATATACATGTGCATCACTTATATATACACAAATTTGAATATAATTTAATCATGGCATGTAACTCATGTTCTAATGCATTAGCTTCCATTCGTACCCGCAACTTGTTAGGGTTTACACTAACTACAACTTTGCTAACACAAACCTATATATGCCCAAAATAATTATATAATAATCCAATTTGAATGTCATCTAACATGGTATGAAACAAGTCCTAAAACATGCAAAAATACATATTCTCAAATATGAATTTCTGGAAACTTATGATATATGGATTTTTAGCAAGGTTTAACAAGTGGTTTGGCAAGTGTTTAGTGATTTAAACATGGCAAGTGTTAGGGTCACGCATACATGGGGATCTCAAGAAGATGGAGGAGAAGAAAGGGATACCCATGAAGAAAGAATAGAAAATAAAGAAGAGTTAGAAGAAGAAGAAGAAGAAGAGGATATCATACCTAGCAGGGAGGAGATGCACTCAGGAGGGGGAAGGACGTCTTGCCAGGGGTGCTCCAGCCGGGGGGGGGGGTGCTCCGGTGGCCTGGGGTTGCCCTGGTGGCCAGCCCCATCAGGGAGGTCGCATGAACCTTGACAACAATAATGTTTGTAGCAGCAGTAACGTTCACAGTAGCAGCAACGTTTGCAGTAGCTGTCACGCCCCAGTCCCAAAATACCGAGGGACCGGACGCGTGTCAATGGCCAGCAGTACGCACCGATGGACAAACCCAATTTAATGGATCCATCAGGGCATACTTAAGTTGTAAAACAAGTCTACGACAATCATGGCACAACTAATCTCATCCACACAAGATATAAAATATGATCCACAGAATAAATAAGGAATGTAAATCATCAGCTAGTCTCACAAAGTGCTTCGGGGAACAACCCGATAAATACCTGATACATGGTTCAACAGACCAGAATAAATGACTGAAATAAATAAATAAATACTGAGCATGAACATGGATGCTCAGGAAAAGTCTTCGGCTAACACCTCGTCCTCGGATGGCGGTACAGCTCCTGGATCAGCTCCTGCTGCGGTCCCGTATACCTCGGGATAGATCACGTCCTCAAATCCTGGGGACACAATCCATATCCAGGTCCTCAGGGGACAGAGCAAGGTACAGAAAATATACAAGCCAAAATATAAGCAGTGCAGAGCATAATGAAATAAATAGGGCAAGTAAATAACCATCTATGTGAAAATACAAGTGAGAACAGCACGAGTACTCAGGCTGAGCCACTACAAGCTCTGTGTCGGGGAGCCGGTAGTGGTAATAACACGTAATGTGCCTAGCTCTACTACGAGAGTCTACGGCCTCACAATAGTAGTAGATATATATAGAAAACAGCCTGTAGTCTGTGTGTCTCTCCCTACCCCATGTAACCACGCATATCATGACCATAACGTCTCATATCCATGTCAAGCGGGATCATCACTAACGCAACAAGTCATATGTATCTATGAATATAGTATCTCTGTCAAGTCCTATATCCTATACAGAATCACCATGAATATCTCGGGAAGATCCTGTCTCATGAATGGTGTCAGTGTCCTGGGTCATATGGTACTTGATAAGACAAGTACGAGAATATATAGTGTCACGAATGTCCATCTCTAGATGACAGTACCCAACACCGCGTACGGTGTTGGCACCCGACTGATAATCGAACGCTAAGTACGTCACACGGTCCTAGGTTGAGCATGCACAGCAATATAATGAAGCAAGGAAAATAAGTAACAATACTGCAGAGTTTGGCAAGGTACACTTGCCTGGTGTTTGAATATCCACAATCGTCCCGGTATTAGTGGATCCGGTGGGTACTCCTCCAAAAGCTGTAATAAATATCACCAACAGTCTCAGAAGATATCAAATAGCAAGAAACGCCTGTCCTTAAGTCCGATTTGGACATAGGGGCAAAAATAACATTTCTGGGCCAAAGCGGGGTCCATATGTGGGCCGCTTTGCACCGAAAAGCGTGCCAGGGTTAAAGGTCTCCAAATTCCTTAAACTCAGTGTCTATAAGTCAGGAACGATGATACGAACCCAACAGAACTTCCAGAATTGGATTCCGATGAGCCGATCACAAAATCGCCCGTCAAGTGGAGCTTGTGGGGCCCACGACACACGATTTCGTCAACGTTCTCAGAATCGGACCAAACTTGGGTCACAGGACCAGCGTATTGCTACGAGTCCGATGGCGCAAGTTTTGTCCCGATCCGACATGTGTACACAAAGTTACAGCGTGTTCCAGAAAGGACGGATACGGGGCAGTGTCGGCGGATACGCATTGATTCCGGTGTGCACGCACATCCGAATCGACTTCTGCAAAATCCCACACGACCTTATCAATGTCGCACACGTTTCGGTAAAGACCGTGTGTGACCAAGTCGTCCCGTTTGGCGGGGCATACCCAGTTCCAGGGTAAAACAGGGCGTTGTTTTTTCCGTTTTTGGATCGCGGTGTACGATCACCACTGGACGCGATGCACCGAGCGGGTTGCACGGGCACCGAGAGGGTTATACTATCTACGCATAGCAACTGACGGAAACTAAAATGGAGTTACGATGAGGGAGAAAACGGTACCTGAACAGGGCTCCGTGAATCTATTTTTCACGTGTCCGAGAGTCCAATTTGTGTCCTGGTCGAGGATCTACCGTGTCCGGTCTACACAGAATCCGTGTCCAGGCTAGGGCTGTGGCCGGAGACGGAGGGGTCGACTCGTCGGCGGAGGGCGTCTCGGCCTAGGGCGGCTGGGGGCTGCGAGTCGGCGGTGTCGAGCGGCTGAACGGAGCGGAGGTCGACGGCTGCTGTTCCCAGCGGCGAGTCGGGATCGAGGGGAGTAGCAGCGCCGGAGTCGGGCTACGAGTGGGGAGGTCGACGATGGACTGGAGCTCGGCGAGGGCTGCTCGCGGCGCGACGTCGATCAGGGTACGGCGGACGCGGCGGAGGTAGGTTCGAGCAAAAAGGAGTCGGGTGCTGGACTCGGCGGCGGGGCTGATCAACGGTGAGGGGGTCGATCTGACGGCGGCGTCTCGAGACGGGGTTGAGGGGATACGGCGGCGAGTGAAAGAGGGTAGCGCCGACGTCGAGGCGGCCTCTTATAGGCTGCTACAGTACTCTGCGGCTAGGGTTTTCATCTGATTTCGGGTCCGGGTCGGGTTTGGCTCGGATCCGACCCGACCCGACCCATCAAGTTGGTTTGGTTCAAGCAGTGTTCCGGTTCAGGGTTGGTTTAACTTGGATTTGGTTTAATTTGAGTTCGGTTCACTCTTCCAATAGTTTTTTTTTAGGCTTTAAACGCGTCTCCGGTGTCCAATAAATACATCGAAAAATACCACATGTCCGGCTTTCTATTTTACATCATAAATTATTATTTCCATAATATTTTAACACCAATAAACTGCATTTAAAAATACTTAAATACCTTGGTTCTTTTTCAGAAATTACCAAAAAATCCGAGAATATTATTTCAAAATTTTATTCTGCAAAATCAGGGTGTTTACAATATTCCCTCCTTAAAAGGATTGCGTCCTCACAATCAAAGAGTAAGCTACAAAAGAAAGAATTTATGGAAATACAAGGTTGCTTAGTTTACAACTGCCTCTTCGAACAGGTAGGGGTAACGCTGACGCATACTATCTTCTCATTCCCAGGTCGATTCTCCAGGAGAATGATGTTTCCAAGCTACACGAACCAGTCTGATTGTCTGTCCCCGTAATGTCATCTCACTGACGTCGAGGATGCCAACTGGTTGTTCTTCATATCTCAAGCTTTGGCCTACTGCGATCTCTAAATGATCGACTACGTGACTGGGGTCGGTCACGTACCTCCGTAGCTGTGAGACGTGGAATACGTCATGCACTCCCTCTAAGGATGGGGATAATGCAAGACGATAAGCCACCTCACCAATGCGCTCTAGGATATCAAATGGCCCAATATACCTTGGGCTCAACTTGCCTCTGCTCCCGAATCTAATGGTACCACGAGTGGGCGAGATCCTCAAGAACACGTGCTCTCCTTCTTTAAACTCTAGGGGACGTCTGTGCGTATCTGTCCAATGCTTCTGTCTGTCCTGAGCTGCTCGTAGATGATTCTGAATCTGTTTCACCTTTTCTACTGTCTGCGTTACCAATTCTGGACCCAGTATTTGACATTCACCAATGTCACTCCAGCATATAGGCGATCTGCATTTTCTTTCATATAATGCCTCGAATGGTGTCATCTGAATGCTGGCCTGATAACTGTTATTGTAGGAGAACTCCACTAAGTGCAAATGATCTTCCCAAGATCCTTCAAAGTCTAGCATACATGATCGTAACATATCCTCCAATATCTGAATGGTGTGCTCCGATTAGCCATCTATCTGTGGGTGGTATGCCGTGCTGAATTTGAGTTTGGTGCCCAGACTCTCTTGTATGCTTCTCCAGAAATGAGATGTAAATCTCGAATCTCGATCCGATACAATACTAGCAGGCACTCCATATAATTTGATGATTTATCGCATATACATGTCGGCTAGTACCTCTGTGGATTGTCCAACTCTAAATGGCAAGAAATGTGCCGATTTAGTGAGTCGATCCACTATAACCCATACTGCGTCTCTTCCGCTGGGGCTCCTCGGGAATCCTGTAACAAAATCTATCGTGATATGCTCCCACTTCCATTCTGGTATAGGAAGCGGCTGTAACATACCTGCAGTCCTCTGATGCTCGGCCTTTACTTGCTGGCAGACTAAGCATTTGGCCACAAATCTTGCAATCTCTCTTTTCATTCCGTGCCACCAGTAATACTGTCTCAAGTCTCGGTACATCTTGGTTCCTCCTGGGTGAACAGAGTACATAGAGCTATGTGCTTCCGTCATTAACTCCTGTCTTAATTCTCCATTTGGAATATACAGGCGATTTCCAAACCTCAATGTCCCGTCTTCGTGAATGCGAAGTCCTGTCTGCATGCTCGCTTCTGTCCTCTCTTTCAACCTTCTAAATCTAGCATCGGTGGGCAATGTCTCTTTAATCTTCTCCACGAGTGATGACTTAATTTCAAGATTAGCCATCAAGCCATCATGTCCTGGTAGGACAACCTCTATCTGTAGCTCCTGTAGATCTCTCAATAACTCGGGCTGCATCGTCAAGAAATAAGCCGTAGGCTTCCTGCTGAGCGCATCTGCAACGACATTCGCCTTTCCCGGATGATACTGAAGATCGATGTCAAAATCTACCATCAATTCAAGCCAGCGTCTCTGCCTCATGTTAAGCTCCTTCTGAGTATATACATACTTCAGACTTTTGTGATCTGTAAAGATGTCTACTTTCTCCCCGTAAAGGTAGTGCCTCCAAATCTTTAATGCAAATATAACTATTGCTAACTCCAGATCGTGTGTTGGGTAGTTCTTCTCGTGAACCTTCAATTGTCTTGATGCATAAGCAATAACTTTGCCATGTTGCATTAGAACACATCTCAATCCGCTACCTGATGCATCGCTGTAAACAACAAAATCTCTTGACCCTGAAGGAAGAGTCAAGACAGGTGCTATTGTTAATCTTCTCTTCAATTCTTCAAAGGCCTTCTGGCAGTCTTCTGTCCATATAAACTCCTGGTCTTTGCGTGACAGCTTCATCATCGGTTCTGCAATTCTCGAGAAATTTTCTACAAACCTGCGGTAATATCCCGCGAGTCCGAGAAAACTTCGCACCTCTGCAACTGATGTGGGTGTAGGCCAAGTCTCTATTGCCGCAACTTTCTATGGATCCACTGAAAGTCCTTCTACTGAGATGATATGTCCCAAGAAAGGTACTTTGTCCATACAGAACTCACACTTACTGAGTTTGGCGTATAACTTCTCTTGTCTCAAGGTCTCTAACACGATTTTGAGATGCTCCTCGTGCTCCTCATGGCTCTTGGAATATATGAGAATGTCATCAATGAACACCACCACGAATTTATCCAAGAACTGATGAAAGACTATGTTTATTAAACTCATAAACACTGCTGGCGCATTGGTTAAACCAAACGGCATCACCAAGAACTCATAATGTCCATACTTGGTCCTGAAAGCTGTCTTCGGGATGTCTTCCTTCCTTACTTTGATCTGATGATAGCCGGATCGAAGGTCAATCTTCGAAAATACCCTTGCACCACCCAACTGATCGAATAGATCATCAATGCGTGGTAAGGGATACCTGTTCTTGATGGTCACAGCATTCAGTGCCCTGTAGTTAATGTATAACCGTACTATTCCATCCTTCTTTGGCATAAATAATATGGATGCTCCCCAAGGTGAAACACTGGGCCGAATGAAACCCTTCTCCAGAAGGTCGTCAACCTGTTCTTTCAACTCCACTAGCTCCTTAGGTGCCAGCCGATATACTAAGGCAGTGATAGGCTCTGCTCCTGGAGTTAAGTCTATTATAAATTCTATTTCCCGATCAGACGGTAAACCTGGAAGATCATCAGGGAATACATCCACAAATTCTGAGATGACTCTTAGGTAACCTGTCTCCCCTTCTACCGCTAGTACCCTAAGAGTAGGCTGAACTCCTTTTTCTACTTCTCCTCGAAGAAACTCGAATTCTGGATGTCCAGGCGGTCTAAATATAACATGCCCAAGTCGGCAATCAAGAGTCGCATGGTACTGACTTAACTAGTCCATACCAAGTACGACATCATAATCCGGCATGAAAAATATTAGAAATTAAGCTCGCATTTCTCTTCCACAAACTACTACAGAACATGATCTACAGACGTCACTAACCGGAATAATTCCACCTCCCGTTACCTATACACAAGTATTCAACATATACACCCAAATCTAAATATATTCTACTCATGGCATAAAACTTGCATTCTAAACATGATATTTATCACATTAAGCATGCTTCATGATCAAAACTTGAACTGCCTATATACATGTGCATCACTTATATATACACAAATTTGAATATAATTTAATCATGGCATGTAACTTATGTTCTAATGCATTAGCTTCCATTCGTACCCGCAACTTGTTAGGGTTTACACTAACTACAACTTTGCTAACACAAACCTATATATGCCCAAAATAATTATATAATAATCCAATTTGAATGTCAACTAACATGGTATGAAACAAGTCCTAAAACATGCAAAAACACATATTCTCAAATATGAATTTCTGGAAACTTATGATATATGGATTTTTAGCAAGGTTTAATAAGTGGTTTGGCAAGTGTTTAATGATTTAAACATGGCAAGTGTTAGGGTCACGCATACATGGGGATCTCAAGAAGATGGAGGAGAAGAAAAGGATACCCATGAAGAAAGAATAGAAAATAAAGAAGAGTTAGAAGAAGAAGAAGAAAAAGAGGATATCATACCTAGCAGGGAGGAGATGCACTTAGGAGGGGGAAGGACGTCTTGCCAGGGGTGCTCCAGCCAGGGGGGGTGCTTCGGTGGCCTGGGGTTGCCCTGGTGGCCTGCCCCAATCAGGGAGGTCGCATGAACCTTGACAACAACAATGTTTGTAGCAGCAGTAACGTTCACAGTAGCAGCAACGTTTGCAGTAGCTGTCACGCCCCAGTTCCAAGGGACCGGATGCATGTCAATGGCCCAGCAGTACGCACCGATGGACAAACCCAATTTAATGGATCCATCAGGGCATACTTAAGCTGTAAAACAAGTCTACGACAATCATGGCACAACTAATCTCATCCACACAAGATATAAAATATGATCCACAGAATAAATAAGGAATGTAAATCATCAGCTAGTCTCACAAAGTGCTTCGGGGAACAACCCGATAAATATCTGATACATGGTTCAACAAACCAGAATAAATGACTGAAATAAATAAATAAATACTGAGCATGAACATGGATGCTCAGGAAAAGTCTTCGGCTAACACCTCGTCCTCGGATGGCGGTACAGCTCCTGGATCAGCTCCTGCTGCGGTCCCGTATACCTCGGGATAGATCACGTCCTCAAATCCTGGGGACACAATCCATATCCAGGTCCTCAGGGGACAGAGCAAGGTACAGAAAATATACAAGCCAAAATATAAGCAGTACAGAGCATAATAAAATAAATAGGGCAAGTAAATAACCATCTATATGAAAATGCAAGTGAGAGCAGCACGAGTACTCAGGCTGAGCCACTACAAGCTCTGTGTCGGGGAGCCGGTAGTGGTAATAACACGTAATGTGCCTAGCTCTGCTACGAGAGTCTACGGCCTCACAATAGTAGTAGATATATATATAAAACAGCCTGTAGTCTGTATGTCTCTCCCTACCCCATGTAACCACACATATCATGACCATAACGTCTCATGTCCATGTCAAGCGGGATCATCACTAATGCAACAAGTCATATGTATCTATGAATATAGTATCTCTGTCAAGTCCTGTATCCTATACAGAATTACCATGAATATCTCGGGAAGATCATGTCTCATGAATGGTGTCAGTGTCCTGGGTCATATGGTACTTGATAAGACAAGTACGAGAAATTATAGTGTCACGAATGTCCATCTCTAGATGACAGTACCCAACACCGCGTACGGTGTTGGCACCCGACTGATAATCGGACGCTAAGTACGTCACACGGTCCTAGGTTGAGCATGCACAGCAATATAATAAAGCAAGGAAAATAAGTAACAATACTGCAGAGTTTGGCAAGGTACACTTGCCTGGTGTTTGAATATCCACAATCGTCCCGGTATTAGTGGATCCGATGGGTACTCCTCCAAAAGCTGTAATAAACATCACCAACAGTCTCAGAAGATATCAAATAGCTAGAAACTCTTGTCCTTAAGTCCGATTTGTACATAGGGGCAAAAATGATATTTTCGGCCCAAAGCGGGGTCCATATGTGGGCCGCTTTGCACCGAAAAGCGTGCCAGGGTCAAAGGTCTCCAAATTCCTCAAACTCAGTGTCTACAAGTCAGGAACGATGATACGAACCCAACAGAACTTCCAGAATTGGATTCCGATGAGCCGATCACAAAATCGCCCGTCAAGTGGAGCTTGTAGGGCCCACGACACGCGATTTCGTCAACGTTCTCAGAATCGTACCAAACTTGGGTCACAGGACCAGCGTATTGCTACGAGTCTGATAGCGCAAGTTTCGTCCCGATCCGACGTGTGTACACAAAGTTACAGCGTGTTCCAGAAAGGACAGATATGGGGCAATGTCGGCGGATACGCGTTGATTTCGGTGTGCACGCACATCCGAATCGACTTCTGTGAAATCCTACATGACCGTATCAACGTCGCGCATATTTCGGTAAAGACCGCGTGCGACCAAGTCGTCCCGTTTGGCGAGGCGTACCCAGTTCCGGGGTGAAACAGGGCGTTATTTTTCCCGTTTTTGGATCGCGGTGTACGATCACCACTGGATGCGATGCACCGAGCGGGTTGCACGGGCACCGAGAGGGTTATACTATCTACGTATAGCAACTGACGGAAACTAAAACGGAGTTACGATGAGGGAGAAAACGGTACCTGAACAGGGCTCCGTGAATCTGTTTTTCACGTGTCCGAGAGTCCAATTTGTGTCCTGGTCGAGGATCTACCATGTCCGGTCTACACAGAATCCATGTCCAGGCTAGGGCTGTGGCCGGAGACGGAGGGGTTGACTCGCCGGCGGAGGGCGTCTCGGCCTAGGGCGGCTGGGGGCTGCGAGTCGGAGGCGTCGAGCGACTGAACGGAGCGGAGGTCGACGGCTGCTGTTCCCAGCGGCGAGTCGGGATCGAAGGGAGCAGCAGCGCCGGAGTCGGGCTGCGAGTGGGAAGGTCGACGGTGGACTGGAGCTCGGCGAGGGCTGCTCGTGGCGCGGCGTCGATTAGGGTATGGCGGACGCGGCGGAGGTAGGTTCGAGCAAAAAGGGGTCGGGTGCTGGACTCGGCGGCTGGGCTGATCAACGGTGAGGGGGTCGATCCGGCGGCAGTGTCTCAAGGCGGGGTTGAAGGAATGCGGCGGCGAGTGAAAGAGGGTAGCGCCGACGTCGAGGCGGCCTCTTATAGGCTGCTACAGTACTCTGCGGCTAGGGTTTTCATCTGATTTCGGGTCCGGGTCGGGTTTGGCTCGGATCCGACCCGACCCGACCCATTAAGTTAGTTTGGTTCACGCAGTGGTCCGGTTCAGGGTTGGTTTAACTTGGGTTTGTTTAATTTGTGTTCGGTTCACTCTTCCAATAGTTTTTTTTTAGGCTTTAAACGCGTCTCCGGTGTCCAATAAATACACCAAAAAATATCACATGTCCGGCTTTCCATTTTACATCATAAATTATTATTTCCATAATATTTTAACACCAATAAACTGCATTTAAAATCCTTAAATACCTTGGTTCTTTTCCAGAAATTACCAAAAAATCCGGGAATATTATTTTAAAATTTTATTCTGCAAAATTAGGGTATTTACAGTAGCAGTAGCACTTCGGTAAGGTGGGAAGGGGAGAGGATGAGGAGAGTGGTGGTGATGATGATGGTGGTGCAAGGTGATGGTAGTGGTGTCTATGGCAGTTGATGTAGCGCCCCGTTCTCCCGGTGCGGAGAGCGCGGCTAAGAAACACAAGACGGTATCGTTCGATCGGGATAGATTGAATTAAGAACTCGTCCTCGTTATGGATTTGTTTCTTCGGAATCGATTCCCATATTCAGTGGACTGCGCCCCAAGGATCGGCTTAGCGGCAGAGTCAGGAGGGACCTCTCCGCTGCTATCTTTTATTGTCTCGGTTTTCGATGTCGCTTGTTGCTTTCGTGCTTTGAGTTGGTTTTGGGATTTGCTTGTTCTCCTTGAACGGTTTCGATGGTTTTCATTGTTTTCGTTCATTGACTTGCACTTCTATTCCGAGAATGGAAAGAGAGGAAGAAGTATTAATCGAGCTGTTCGTGTGCAGGTGAACGAGCAGTAGGCGGCTTGCGAACGGAGTCATGAAGCGCCTCTTTCCTTCTCCCTTCCAAAATCTAAGTGAGTGGCTACCAACCCGATTAGCTAGTCCTGCTTCCAAGCTTCACAGCTAATCAATCCGCACTCTTCTTTGCCCCGATCAAACGATACCAAGTAATAATAAAAGAAACCAAGATAAAAGAAAATAGACTTGGTTTATATGCTTGTCAATAATTTCGTGAACGGATACTTAACTGCATGCTTGTTCGTTTGGGAATGGATCATGAATTGCTTGTCTTATATAATCGCTTGTCTTGTACTCTTGTTGCCTCAACCACAGATTGTTACTTGTATATTGTTCGATCATGGACAACCAGTGCACAGGGTAACGGTCTTGCGGACGATGCTGGGGCACTGGCATCGATCCGGTCCGGGCGAGACCTATTGTTTAGTCTCTTGTTCTTGGCGGAATGGCTTGCAATGCCCCTTGTACTTACGTTGCATGCCATTCTCGTCAAAGACTAGTCCATTATGGCAACCAAGCCAGTGATCATCTTGTATATTTAAACCTGTTGCATACTAACTTGTGTCTCCGTGGCAGGGAAGGCATGGTAAGTATTGTGCAGGTAATTCAGACGGTCAGGTAAAATCCACCGAACGGTGGCACATTCATTTCAGTAAATTCAATATGCTGCTTACTTGTAAATGAACTAAGGCAAGATAGAAACCCACAAATATGCATGCTTCACTAAAACAACGTGTTGATTGGTATAGTCAGGCTAGCTCGCCTTCACCAGCATGTTTCGATATGCTGACCCTCGTTGAAACAGGTTCTCCGCACTAAGGCGAACCGAGCGAGGAGCCGAAGTCGTCTTCCCGATCCAGTCCAGCTGTTAGCGCATCTTCACCGCGCCTCGAAGCCTTTTGAAGTCCGAAGCTGCAACTCTTCATACACAAATGCAGCTCCGTGGCAAAGCGATCCTCCAGCCTGGAGGTCTTTACCGTTTGAGTTTATAAAAAGGATGTAATGTACAGGACTGCTATCTCATTTTGAGTCAACCCTTTTGTAAGCCGTTCGGCATATTAGCTGACTCGTTCAGGAGTTTGTAATAGATGTTCATTATCAATAAAGAGAACTTTTCTATGTTTCAAATCTGTGTTTCAATTTATCTGCGTACTCTGAGTATGTGCTTGCTTTACAAATCATTAAAGCCTTGTGCGGGCGCAACTCCAGGCCCGCACGGCGGTCACGACTCGGGAGATGCCTCGGGGTGTGACATAGTGGTATCAGAGCACAGATTCAAAGTTCCTTAGACTTCGTGCTGGAAAAGTTCCTTTAACGATCAAATTCCTATGCGAACTCTTGAACTCGCTAGGCCAAAATGAGATACGTTCATGCAATAAGTCCATAATACATTATGATCCTAATGTAATTTACCTTCTTTTGAAGGAATGGTACCCGCGCAATCTGCAGCGCAAGTCCCGGACGAAACACAAGGCCAAGGGAGTAGTTCGGGCACTTCGGGAAGTTCAAGAAGCCAGCGAGCCGCGCCAAGCATCGATCCCGTTCAGAAAATATTGCTGATGTTGGGGGAAAACCAACAAAGGGACGAGGCTCGCCATGAACGGGCCGAGAAGCGAGCGGAAGAGAGTCAGCTCAAGTTTCAAGACAATATAGAAGCACGATTCTCAGTCCAACAGAAGCAGGTAGATACCCTGCGTCAGATCGTTCAGACTTTGGCTGCCAACCATTCCGCCGCAACAACGACTCCGGTGGAGCAGCCCGTGCTTGAAGTAGAGACACCACAAATTCCAAGAGCGAGGGACGTGACTGCCTTCGACTTTGGCCACTTCAAGAAAGTCTGCAACACCCCATTCAACGGGACTGAGGACCCAGTCGTTGCTCTAGATTGGTTGGCCGAACTTGAAGATCACTTCGCTCTGCTAGAGGTCCCCGAAGAGAAGCGCATCGCCTGTGCACGACTACAGCTCCGCCTCAACGCACACGATTGGTGGGACGTGCATCGACGATCTCTCCAATTTGATCACGGAGAGGAGGCGATCTCGTGGACGACTTTTCGTGCCGCGTTCGAAGAGGAGTATGTACCCCCTCCAGTCCAACGCCAGATGGAGAACGAGTTCGTGCAGCTGCGGCAAGGCAGCATGACAGTTAAGGAGTACTCCGTCGAATTCAACCGACTCTCCAAATTCGCTAAGGCCTATTTACCTGATGCAGCGAGTCGAGCTAGAAGGTTTGAAGGTGGACTACGCCCTGTCATCCGTTCGCACGTAGCCGTTCCTCAGTATCGGACAATGCGTGAAGTCATGAATCACGCCCTGTCGCTCGAACCACACTATCCTCACATTTCTATCGGCGCTGTGCATACATCCAGTCACAAACGCCAAAGCGACGAGAGAGGAAACAACAGTACAAAGCGTCACAATGATGGAAGAAAGCAGAAAGCAAACAAGCCTTGTAGTTTCTGCAAAAAGACGGGGCATGCAATCGATAATTGTCGCCTGAAACTTGGTTTATGCCTAGCCTGTGGCGGATCAGACCATTCTGTTCGTGATTGTTCCTTGAGTCATGATCGCCGTCCCCGACCGAATAATCCTTAACGGTAGGTCCTGTCCTAAGTTTCGGGACGAAACTTCCAATTAGTTGGGTAGGATGTAGCGCCCCGTTCTCCCGGTGCGGAGAGCGCGGCTAAGAAACACAAGACGGTATCGTTCGATCGGGATAGATTGAATTAAGAACTCGTCCTCGTTATGGATTTGTTTCTTCGGAATCGATTCCCATATTCAGTGGACTGTGCCCCAAGGATCGGCTTAGCGGCAGAGTCAGGAGGGACCTCTCCGCTGCTATCTTTTATTGCCTCGGTTTTCGATATCGCTTGTTGCTTTCGTGCTTTGAGTTGGTTTTGGGATTTGCTTGTTCTCCTTGAACGGTTTCGATGGTTTTTATTGTTTTCGTTCATTGACTTGCACTTCTATTCCGAGAATGGAAAGAGAGGAAGAAGTATTAATCGAGCTGTTCGTGTGCAGGTGAACGAGCAGTAGGCGGCTTGCGAACGGAGTCGTGAAGCGCCTCTTTCCTTCTCCCTTCCAAAATCTAAGTGAGTGGCTACCAACCCGATTAGCTAGTCCTGCTTCCAAGCTTCATAGCTAATCAATCCGCACTCTTCTTTGCCCCGATCAAACGATACCAAGTAATAATAAAAGAAACCAAGATAAAAGAAAATAGACTTGGTTTATATGCTTGTCAATAATTTCGTGAACGGATACTTAACTGCATGCTTGTTCGTTTGGGAATGGATCATGAATTGCTTGTCTTATATAATCGCTTGTCTTGTACTCTTGTTGCCTCAACCACAGATTGTTACTTGTATATTGTTCGATCATGGACAACCAGTGCACAGGGTAACGGTCTTGCGGACGATGCTGGGGCACTGGCATCGATCCGGTCCGGGCGAGACCTATTGTTTAGTCTCTTGTTCTTGGCGGAATGGCTTGCAATGCCCCTTGTACTTACGTTGCACGCCATTCTCGTCAAAGACTAGTCCATTATGGCAACCAAGCCAGTGATCATCTTGTATATTTAAACCTGTTGCATACTAACTTGTGTCTCCGTGGCAGGAAAGGCATGGTAAGTATTGTGCAGGTAATTCAGACGGTCAGGTAAAATCCACCGAACGGTGGCACGTTCATTTCAGTAAATTCAATATGCTGCTTACTTGTAAATGAACTAAGGCAAGATAGAAACCCACAAATATGCATGCTTCACTAAAACAACGTGTTGATTGGTATAGTCAGGCTAGCTCGCCTTCACTAGCATGTTTCGATATGCTGACCCTCGTTGAAACAGGTTCTCCGCACTAAGGCGAACCGAGCGAGGAGCCGAAGTCGTCTTCCCGATCCAGTCCAGCTGTTAGCGCATCTTCACCGCGCCTCGAAGCCTTTTGAAGTCCGAAGCTGCAACTCTTCATACACAAATGCAGCTCCGTGGCAAAGCGATCCTCCAGCCTGGAGGTCTTTACCGTTTGAGTTTATAAAAAGGATGTAATGTACAGGACTGCTATCTCATTTTGAGTCAACCCTTTTGTAAGCCGTTCGGCATATTAGCTGACTCGTTCAGGAGTTTGTAATAGATGTTCATTATCAATAAAGAGAACTTTTCTATGTTTCAAATCTGTGTTTCAATTTATCTGCGTACTCTGAGTATGTGCTTGCTTTACAAATCATTAAAGCCTTGTGCGGGCGCAACTCCAGGCCCGCACGGCGGTCACGACTCGGGGGACGCCTCGGGGCGTGACAGTTGAGGGATGAGGGCGTGGAGGTGGTGAATGGGGGTGGTGGTGTTGATTGCCATGGTGATGTTGGAGAAGGAGACTGGAAAGGAGTAGAAGATGATAAAAGAGATGGAGAGATGGTGGTTGGCTGTGAAAGAAAGGAGGAGATGTAAACCCCCTGATTTTTCAAAATTTTAAAAACTGAATTTTTCACAATTTTCTGGAATTTTCTGGGAATTTTCTGTAATTTAAAAACAGAGTTTTATTTATTAAATGATTTTTAAATGATAATAAATGATATTAAAATATTATGAAAATAGTATTTTTGGATGTAAAATAAAAAACTGGACTTAGGACAATTTTTCTGGAATTTATTGGGCCCCGGACCTATTTTAAAACACCTAAAAAGTATTTATTTATTTATTCAATTAATTAATTATTAATTAATTATATTATTATTGTTATTATTATTATTATTATATTTTTTTATAGAACCCAGCCCGCGGCCCGCGGCCCGGCCCATTGGGCCGAACCCAAACCCAGCCCAGCCCTACCGGGTCGGGTCGGGTCTGCCCGAACCCGACCCGCCGCACCCTCCGCACCCGCCGACCCGCCTTCACCCACGACTCAACCCCCTCCCCGCGTCGTGCATCGCCCGCTCCGGCCGGCCCCTCACCGCCACGACGTGCCCCTCCTCCGCCTCCCACGGTCGACCACCTCCCCCCCAGCACCTATAAAACTCCTCCTCCACCTCCTCCGATCTCCCCCTCAGCCACCGCCAACCACCACTCGCCGCCGTACAGATGACCGCCCGCCTCCCCGCTGCAGCGCCGGCCCCCTCCTCTACCGCCGCTACCCCCGGAGCCGTCGACCTCCGCCTCCTCCATCGGATTTTCCCTCTCCTCCCAGCACCCCGACGCTCCTCCGGCCGCCGTGCCCGCGCCACCGCCTCCGCCAGCAACGCCGACGCCGCCCCAGCCTCCTCCGGCCGGCCTCCCCCGCCGCAGCGCCGCCGGATCTCCGGCCAGATCCCCAAAACCCTAACCCTAATTCGATCCGCGTGTCCGACACGAGTCGGACATGATTTGACCCTAATTTTCGGGTCTCCTTCAGGTGCGTGTATCTTTTTGCTCGTAGCTCCGTTTCCGATTCCGTAAATTGCGTTGCGAAGCCTGTATGACCCTCTCGGTGCCCGGATAAACCGTTCGGGGCATCGCGTCCTGTGGTGATCGCACACCGCGATCCAAAAACAGGAAAAACCCAGACCATATTTCACCCCGGAACTGAGTACGCTCCGCCAAACGGGACGACTTGGTCGCGTGCGGTCTTCACAGATACGTGCGCATCGTCGATACGGACGTGTGAGATTTCGCAGAAGTTGATTCGGGTGTGCGTGCACACCGGGATCAACGCGTATCCGCGGACATCGCCCCGTATCCGTACTTTCTGGAACACATCCTAACTTTGTGTACACACGTCGGATCGAGACGAAACTTGCGCCATCGAACTCGTAGCGATACGCTGGTCCTGTGGGTCAAGTTTGGTTCGATTCTGAGAACGTTGACGAAATCGCGTGTCGTGGGCCCCACAGGCCCCACTCGACGGGCAATTTTGTGATCGGCTCATCGGAATCCAATTCTGGAAGTTCCGTTGGGATCGTATCATCGTTCCTGACCTGTTGACACTAAGTTTGGTGAATTTGGAGACCTTTGACCCTGACGCGTTTTTCGGTGCAAAGCGGGCCCACATGTGGACCCCGTTTTGACCCGAAACTGCCGTTTTTGCCCTTGTCTCCAAATTGGACCCAAGGATAGGTGTTTCTAGCTGATTGATATTTTCTGGATCTGATGGTGATGTTTGTTTCAGCAACCGGAGTACCGCCTGCAATTCCAGCTGAAGTCAGAACCGTAATTGGAACCGAAACCACAGGCAAGTGTACCTTGCCAAACCCTGCAGCTTGCTACTTATTTTTCTGGACTTATTTATGCATCAGTGAGCAAGTAAAGCTTGCCAATTCTCAGTAATTCTTGACATAGTATTTTACTTGATTTCTTGTGGATTTAAATGTAAACTTGTTTTAACTGCTTAACCTAGGAACGGGTGGCGTGCTTAGTGTCCGATCATAGTCGGGTGCCAACTCCGTACGCGGAGTTGTGTAACGTCATATAGACATGGACATTTGATACCCTTAATCTTGTACTTGTTCTATCAAGTACCCTACGACCCAGGACACTTGACACTATTCATGAGACAGAGTCTTCCTGAGACATTCAAGGTGATTCTGCATAGGATACATGTTTTATGACACAGACTTTACATTCTTAGACATTTGATTCATAGCTATCAGACTTGCTGCATTAGTTATAATCGTGCGTGACATGGACATGAGGTATCGTGGACATGAGACGTGGGATTACATTGGGTGGGGAGAGACACACAGACTACAGGCTGATATTATAAATAAAACATAGTATATAACATAGTGTAGTTCATAGTTATTGCCGCTACCGGCTCCCCGACACAGAGCTTGTAGTGGCTTCAGCCTGAGTTCTAGTGCTGCTCTCATATTGCATATTACTTAGCTGGTTATATAGTTTACCCTGTTGTTTCATTTATTGCTGCACTCCATATATTTTGGCTTGTATTTTCTGTACCTTGTTATGTCCCCTGAGGACCTGGAATGGACTATGTCCCCAGGTATAGCTAAAGAGAACTACCCCGAGGTGTACGGTACAGGAGCACTCCTTGGAGCAGAACCAGGAACAGAGGACGAGTAGTGGCCGAAGACTTCTCTTGAGCACCGGCTTCAGCTATACAGTATTTCCATTTTTCAGCATTTCAATTCCTGTCTATGTTTCCTTAAATGTAACAGACTAATTCTCGGATTGTTTCCCGAGATAAGCTTATTTGATATTGCATATTTATTTCTATTGCATTATTCCTGTGATTTATCTGTGTTATTTCTGTGGATGAGATTAGTAATACCTGAGACTTGTAACATTTAATGCTAGTCTACAGCTTAAGCATGCCCTGATGGATCCATTAAATTGGGTTGTCCATCGGTGCGTGCTGCTGGCCATTGCGCACGTGCTCAGTCCCTCGGCATTTTGGGACTGGGGCGTGACATGGTTTTTGTGGTGGCCCATGCAGGTCTTCGACTAAATTATTCGGTTTCAACTTAGGGACCGAACAGGCCTGCAATAAGATAGGATAAGTTTTAGGATCTCATCCACTTGCTTGAATCATTTTTGATCTCTATATCGACTTCAAATAATTTACTTGCATCCTGCCTTGATTCCTGAGCGCCTCTTATTGTTTATTTTGGATGCAGGGAAATGGACCCACAAGAGTGCAACGAGACTCCCGCCGGAACACCACAAGCTACAGGTGTCACCTATGACGACGAAGTGACACCAGTCGAAGGAGTTCTATCCACTCAACAGAGCCAGCAGGCAGGTCAACCTACCTCCAGATTTCGGCGTGATGACATCCCACCTCCGCTGCAGTTCATTCCACCGACGCCCGTACTCCCACCAGGACAGCCGATTGACGGGCAACAGATATTTCAAATGATCTACGCGATGATGCAAGCTCAGCAACAAGACCAACACGAGGCTCAACGTCGTGAGGTTGAATTCTTGAGAAGCAGCATCGTAACTGCACTGGAGCAGGCCAACCTACCAGCTCGACGGCCATCTACAGGCTCAATCACTGACTTCTGCCAACTGAAGCCCCACACTTTTTCTGGAAAAGAGGAGCCCACAGAAGTTCATGAGTGGCTCACCAACATACGGCATCAACTTGAAGAAGCTGAGCTACCACGGGAACGTTGGATGACTGCCGTCCGAATGCAATTGACAGGCAATGCTCATCACTGGTGGCTATCCGAGGAGGCACGACTCGGACCAGACCGAGTCACTTGGGAAGAGTTTTCCAGGCTCTTCCAGGAGATGTACATTCCGGCTATCGCACGATCAGAACTTCGGGACAGGTTCAATCGCCTCACTCAGGACTCTATGACGGTGAAAGAGTACAACGCGGAATTCATCCGTCTGAGCCGCTTTGCCCCAACCCTGATCCCGACAGAGGAAGAGAAGGCCGAGAAATTCTTCGACGGACTGAACATTGAGCTGCAGAAACTAATTGGGTCCGTCGTACCAACATCATACTCGGACGTTCTCGCTGCAGCCCGACGCATGGAACGCGTCACCAAGAGAGAGTCTCGCCTCAAGCGGCCAATCACCACAGCACCAGACAGAGCATCACAGGGAGAATCTGCAAAGAGATCTCACACGAACCCGCCACCCAGGGCAGCTTCGCAGACCCTTCCTACCTGTCACTACTGCGGCAAGATAGGCCATGTCGAGCAGAACTGCAGACGCAAGTTGGGATTATGCTTGATTTGCGGCACCAATCAACACATAGCCAAGGACTGACCCCAGCATCGAGATGGAGCACCAAGGGCAACCCAACCTGCTTTACCAGCACCTAGGCCACCTCTGGCACCTCAGGCGACACTCTTCCAGCAAGCCCAACAGCAGCAGAGGAATCTACCTCAAGGAAGAGGACAAGCTTATGCGCTGACTGTGCAGGACGCTGATGCGAGTAAGTGATTCGTAGTTATCCGTTTCTAGTCTTGTTCTAGCTTGTGCCTACTGGTTCGTGACCTCAGCCCCAACCTAGTAAATTGCAACTAGTTAATAATAACCTGGTTTTCATAAAAGTTGTAGATCTTTTGCTTTAACTAGATTTTCTAGAAAGTGTATAACTTTCATTTTTAGGGAAACGGTACTTCCCTAAGTATCTTGTGATGTGTTTTCAAACGATGCTTGCGACCGCGTCATCTCTGTTGACCGGTTATTCTTTGATTGCGAGGACGCAATCCTCTTAAGGGGGGTAGATTGTAAACCCCCTGATTTTTTCAAAATTTTAAAAACTGGATTTTTCACAATTTTCTGGAATTTTCTGGAATTTTTCTGTAATTTAAAAATAGGGTTTTATTTATTAAATGATTTTTAAATGATAATAAATGATATTAAAATATTATGAAAATAGTATTTTTGGATGTAAAATGAAAAACTAGACTTAGGACAATTTTTCTGGAATTTATTGGGCCCCGGACCTATTTTAAAACACCAAAAAAGTATTTATTTATTTATTTATTCAATTAATTAATTATTAATTAATTGTATTATTATTGTTATTATTATTATTATTATATTTTTTTATAGAACCCAGCCCGCGGCCCGGCCCATTGGGCCGAACCCAAACCCAGCCCAGCCCTACCGGGTCGGGTCGGGTCTGCCCGAACCCGACCCGCCGCACCCGCCGCACCCGCCGACCCGCCTTCACCCACGACTCAACCCCCTCCCCGCGTCGTGCGCCGCCCCGCCCGGCGCGCCGCCCGCTCCGGCCGGCCCCTCACCGCCACGACGTGCCCCTCGTCCGCCTCCCACGGCCGACCACCTCCCCCCCAGCACCTATAAAACTCCTCCTCCACCTCCTCCGATCTCCCCCTCAGCCACCGCCAACCACCACTCGCCGCCGTACAGACGACCGCCCGCCTCCCCGCTGCAGCGCCGGCCCCCTCCTCCACCGCCGCTGCCCCCGGAGCCGTCGACCTCCGCCTCCTCCCTCGGCTTTCCCCTCTCTCCTCCCAGCACCCCGACGCTCCTCCGGCCGCCGTGCCCGCGCCACCGCCTCCGCCAGCAACGCCGGCGCCGCCCCAGCCTCCTCCGGCCGGCCTCCCCCGCCGCAGCGCCGCCGGATCTCCGGCCAGATCCCCAAAACCCTAACCCTAATTCGATCCGCGTGTCCGACACGAGTCGGACACGATTTGACCCTGATTTTTGGGTCCCCTTCATGTGCGTGTATCTTTTTGCTCGTAGCTCCGTTTCTGATTCTACAAATTGCGTTGCGAAGCCTGTATGACCCTCTCGGTGTCCGGATAAACCGTTTGGGGCATCGCATCCTGTGGTGATCGCACACCGCGATCCAAAAACAGGAAAAACCCAGACCCTGTTTTACCCCGGAACTGTGTACGCCCCGCCAAACGGGACGACTTGGTCGCGTGCGGTCTTCACAGATACGTGCGCATCATCGATACGGACGTGTGGGATTTCACAGAAGTCGATTCGGGTGTGCGTGCACACCGGGATCAACGCGTATCCGCGGACATCGCCCCGTATCCGTACTTTCTGGAACGCATCCTAACTTTGTGTACACACGTCGGATCGAGACGAAACTTGCGCCATCGGACTCGTAGCGATACGCTGGTCCTGTGGGTCAAGTTTGGTTCGATTCTGAGAACGTTGACGAAATCGCGTGTCGTGGGCCCGACAGGCCCCACTCGACGGGCGATTTTGTGATCGGCTCATCGGAATCCAATTCTGGAAGTTCTGTTGGGATCGTATCATCGTTCCTGACCTGTTGACACTAAGTTTGGTGAATTTGGAGACCTTTGACCCTGACGCGTTTTTCGGTGCAAAGCGGGCCCACATGTGGACCCCGTTTTGACCCGAAACTGCCGTTTCTGCTCTTGTCTCCAAATTGGACCCAAGGACAGGTATTTCTAGCTGATTGATATTTTCTGGATCTGATGGTGATGTTTGTTTCAGCAACCGGAGTACCGCCTGCAATTCCAGCTGAAGTCAGAACCGCAATTGGAACCGAAACCACAGGCAAGTGTACCTTGCCAAACCCTGCAGCTTGCTACTTATTTTTCTGGACTTATTTATGCATCAGTGAGCAAGTAAAGCTTGCCAATTCTCAGTAATTCTTGACATAGTATTTTACTTGATTTCTTGTGGATTTAAATGTAAACTTGTTTTAACTGCTTAACCTAGGAACGGGTGGCGTGCTTAGTGTCCGATCATAGTCGGGTGCCAACTCCGTACGCGGAGTTGTGTAACATCATATAGACATGGACATTCGATACCCTTACTCTTGTACTTGTTCTATCAAGTACCCTATGACCCAGGACACTTGACACTATTCATGAGACAGAGTCTTCCTGAGACATTCAAGGTGATTCTGCATAGGATACATGTTTTATGACACAGACTTTACATTCTTAGACATTTGATTCATAGCTATCAGACTTGCTGCATTAGTTATAATCGTGCGTGACATGGACATGAGGCATCGTGGACATGAGACGTGGGATTACATTGGGTGGGGAGAGACACACAGACTACAGGCTGATATTATAAATAAAACATAGTATATAACATAGTGTAGTTCATAGTTATTGCCGCTACCGGCTCCCCGACACAGAGCTTGTAGTGGCTTCAGCCTGAGTTCTAGTGCTGCTCTCATATTGCATATCACTTAGCTGGTTATATAGTTTACCCTGTTGTTTCATTTATTGCTGCACTCCATATATTTTGGCTTGTATTTTCTGTACCTTGTTATGTCCCCTGAGGACCTGGAATGGACTATGTCCCCAGGTATAGCTGAAGAGAACTACCCCGAGGTGTACGGTACAGGAGCACTCCTTGGAGCAGAATCAGGAACAGAGGACGAGTAGTGGCCGAAGACTTCTCTTGAGCACCGGCTTCAGCTATACAGTATTTCCATTTTTCAGCATTTCAATTCCTGTCTATGTTTCCTTAAATGTAACAGACTAATTCTCGGATTGTTTCCCGAGATAAGCTTATTTGATATTGCATATTTATTTCTATTGCATTATTCCTGTGATTTATCTGTGTTATTTCTGTGGATGAGATTAGTAATACCTGAGACTTGTAACATTTAATGCTAGTCTACAGCTTAAGCATGCCCTGATGGATCCATTAAATTGGGTTGTCCATCGGTGCGTGCTGCTGGCCATTGCGCACGAGCTCAGTCCCTCGGCATTTTGGGACTGGAGCGTGACAGGAGAAGATTGTGTCACACCCCAGTCCCAAATATGTAGGACTAGGAATACGCGACACGCCAGCCGTATGTATACGAAAACTCTAATGTGTTGAAAGATTGAATCACATACGTACATTGTACATGAATATCAAATCCATAAGTGGTAATATATTGTCAACACAAATCACGCGCATTCTATATCTCATCCACAACATAAATAATAAAATAGGAATAAATACTGAATCTCAAATATGAAGTATCAAGAATGATAGTCGGGCGAAAATAAATCCACTGCCAATCGACTATACTAAAACTAAATGAGGAAGAGATCAAACTCTAATATAAGATAAATGTTAATAAAAGAAATAGCAACTAGAATATCTATCCACTGTGAAGAATCAAAGGTACTATGAAGGTAAGACCTCCTCAGTCTGGTATGAAGCATCAGGTCCGGGTTCGTACTCCTGTGGATAATCCTGCCCGTCTATACTTGGAAAGGGACCAGATCCTCAGAGGGACGTAACAAGATACATAGAAGCATGCAAAGTACTAAAAATAAAAATCCAAGGGTCGCCTAACCATCTATGTGAATACATGTCGAGAACAACTTTTCAACAAGTGGGCTATCTGGCCAAAATAGGATTGGCATAATTCTCTCGGAGATTCAGGGGCCTACAAAGTATGACGTATTTTGAACCTCAGAGGCCGCATGATAATAATAATATATAGTGGTCATCATGACCGCGCATCTCCGATGGAGCGTACGGGTTACACAAGGAAAGTGTAAAAGAGCCCAAACGCCTTACTTGTTGTTCTTCCCACCCTATGCTCTAAGCATGTCACATCCATAACACGATGATACCTCTAATAACTGCCAATGCTTCTAATAATGTAATTTGTATCAGCAGTTATCCCTATCCGCCGCACGTCCCATACGTACCAGTGGCCAACCGGATATGCAAGTCCGTGTTCTACATGAGACTCACACTCGTGTACTAAAAGTGCCATGGCCAATAAAACATAAAAATGTCTCATGATAATGGGGTGGTCTCATAAACTAGGTCAGCATGCATATACATAATAAAAATAGAATAAGACGCCACCGACGTTGCACCCAAGTTATTCTTGGACGCGCAGTTTATATAGCAGTTAAAATATATGAACTAAATGACAAAAATAAAATACATGCATTATATGGAATATAGATCACAGTAAAATGGCAAGGTATACTTGCCTGACAAGCAATCTGTGTAGTACAAGCGTCTAGACGTCATGTACACAGGGTCTAAAACTATGGCCTCTGAATAAATATCTCCAGATGCTAAAATAAATATCATCAATGTTCCCAAAATTAGCGAGATAGCAAGAAAACACTACCCTTTCGTCCAATTTGGACACAGGGGCAAAACGGTAATTTTAGGTCAAAGTGGGGTCCATCTGTGGCCCACTTTGCACCGAATAAGGTCTCTAAATAGGATAAATTATAGGTCAAACAAATTCTAAACGTCAATGAACTCAATGGTACGTCCAATTTTGGATTCCGGTGAGCCGAACACAAATTCGCCCTTAAAGTCAACAGTGGGGCCCACAAATAGGTGACTTGATCAACTATCTCAGAATCGCATGAAACATGGGTCACAGGACCAGCGTGATACCACAAATCTAATGGCATAAGTTTTATCGTATTCCGACGAGCGTACACAAAATGGTGTGGTGTTTTATAAAAGTCACAATACGGGGATTTTTTATGGATACGGATTGATTCCAACGCGTACACACGTCCAAATCAGTTTTCGCGAAAGTCCATACGTTAGGACATATCATATGCGCCTTTCGGTATAATTGGTACACAATAAAGCGGTCCCGTTGGGCGGAGCACACTTCGTATCGCAATTTCTAAAGTTTTTAAAATTAGTTTTTCATGATTTTTTAACCCAATTTATCTCTGCATTTTACACAAAATAAAATAATCTAATTAATAGGGGATGATCTCGGTTATATGGACTTCATATAGAAAAAAGTAGATTTAAATATGGAGGTATATGGTGGGAGATAACAGCCTCCAAAACATAGGTAGTCGAAACAGTTTACTGCAGTTTTTAAAAGATGTAGTTTTTTTTCAACTTGGCCTCGATTTCTACCTAGTGTTTAATATTGTTTGATAGAAACTAATTAACCGGGTTGAGAGGGGGATAGGTTGTGATCATACAGGTGAAGACGATTCAAAAATCGGTCGAGAGATGAGGTGATAAACTGTGCTTGAAGTAGGGCACGTCGCTGCTCGAATCTGCCTTGGACTGCTACGCGGTTGTGCGGACGTGGGCGACGGTGCTGAATTTCGGGTGGTGCTCCGGTGGCCGCGCAGTGGGTTGTGATGGTCAGAGGTCGACGTTGGATTAGCGGGGGATAGGTTTAGGGTTAGGGTTTGCAATATGGATATATATATATATATATATATATATATATATATATATATATATATGCGGAGAGTTAGGAATAAGGTCGGGGTCGCTCGCGGCTTGGGAGTTACTATGGGGTTGGGGTGTAAAATGTTGCTGGGTTAGCAATCGGGTTAGGATTTTAGAAGTTAGTCATAGACTTAGGGTTTTATTTAAAAGGGAATTGTTTTTTTTCTTCTTTTCTTTTTCTTTTATTTTCTTTTCCATTATTACTATTTATTTATATATGTATTTATGGTATAAAAAATTTCAGAAAATTTTATTAGTACATTCTAAAAATTCTATCATCCTTCTACAAGACTTTCTAAATAAAATAAAATATAATGATAGTTTTGTTCCATAAATTCTAGATGAGTAGTTACCTAGGTAATTAATTCAATTAAATTTATTTTTTAATTAATTAAAAAATAATGTAATTAAATTCAACGATTAAATAAATAATTAATATATTTAAAATTAGGGGGTTTTACAGATGGTGAGGGTGGCGTCAATTTTGATGGAGAGGGAGGGTGATGGCTGAACTTGAGAGGGAGAGTATTAAATAAAGGAGTGAGAGAGAGAGAGAGAGAGAGAGAGTATGTGCTGGGGTTAGGTCCAGCCCTAGGTATTTCTAGGGATGTGTGGGTTGTCATGAAGAAAGTGAGTGGTGGGGATGGTTTAAAGTTTGAATGGAGGGTTAGGATTGAGTGTATAGGTGGGTTGAGTGGTAGACTATATTTTCTTCATAAATAAAGTGAGATGAGGTATCTTAATGAGAGGAGAAAGGGGATCAAGTTAGCCCACTTTTGGGTCTACCCAAAAATGGAGGGATTTTAATGAGGGAATTGATGTGGAGGTGAAGGGAATAATACCCAAATAGGCAAATCTAAATTTGAATTCTTCATTGGGTTTAAGAGGGTGTTTGGGGTTATAAACATGGTGTTAGATATTGTGTAGATAGGGAAATTGATGTTGTATATTTGGTATGACTTATATGAGGGTGTGAGAGAGTTCGGGTTGAGTTTGGACTCATTTCGGGCTCGGTTAAGTCGGTTGACCAATATGAATTAAAATTGTGTCTCTGGTGTTTGACAATGAATTAGAAGTGCATAGGATCTCAATCGGGGGTGACACAAGCATCATAGATGTAGTAGGCTCGGGGTATCCTCATATATTAGGCTGCAAGAAATGGGTCAAAGTTGCATTTTTATTTTGATTGGAAGAGACATAGGTACAAAGTCTAGGATTAAATTTAGATAATTGTGACAAATATTTTGCGATTAATAAAGCACAAGAGAGTATAATTATGAGTGACACAAGGGTCAGGATTGAAGATTTGCTTGTCTAAGTCAAGGTCGTAGATTTTCTTGGAAGGCAAAAGCTAGTGTAGTGCTTTAGATATTTAAACAACGGTAAGGTACAACAATTGAATCAAAAGTCAAAGAGGTAAATTATAAACCCAATAATTATTCTAAAATAAATTTAAATAAATCATAATCCTATATTTGTGTCAGGAGATTTACAATCTATTCAACTTAGAAAATTTTATCCTCAAAATTCAAAATTTATCTCCCTAACAACGAACTCAATATATTTCCAAATATATAAACACAACTTATCACTTAATCCTACTTAACTCTCTTAATCTTAAATTGTCACATACGTATAGTCTAATCGTCTAAGGTATTTAGCCCTCAAAATATTTTCTCACTTTTCTAAAAAAAATCGTCATTTTTATCATGCTAATCATCATCTAGAAAATTACTAGCTATAAATATAGGTTACTCAAGGATGCTGCAATACAATCTTTGTTTGAATCTTCCAATATCTACAAGAGAAATTATGTCATACCTTTACTTCTCGAATGGTACATGGGTTAGGCACTAAAATCCAACTAGCACAAAATTCTCAAGGCTACCTACATAGTATCTTAATCTCTTGTTCTATAGCTAAGACAGTTACTATCTCATCATTTTTTACTAGGTATAATATCATCAACCTATAGTATCCACAATGAAATCCTCTAACCTAACTTCTTATAGTTGCTCTTAGTAGCAACAAGTCTAATCTAGCCAGTCAGTCCTACCTAGTCTAGAAGCTCAACTCAATTCAATTTCTAGAAGAACTATATTTAATAAAGTACAACATAAGCCTCTATTCAAGTACATTACAATAAATATGTAATAATTATCATTCAATCATTCTAAAAATTCTAGATAAAATTATAACCAATAATAATAATACTATTCCTAAAATCTGAAAATCCATCGATTAGGATAAATTAAAAATAGGTCCCCATATCATCACCTACGACTAAGGATTTGGTTCAGCAAGTTCATACCTTTAGTCAAAATCTAAATACCTGGCCCTAAGTAGTTTATTATAACCCATAATACGTATCTATCTTCTATTTACACTCCCCTACCTATGTGTCAATCTATAGTCTAAGATTCTTGTGGTAATTCCTCTATAGGATGACCAACGAGTCAGCATATGATCTACACTTGTGTTTAGCTCCACAAAATTTGTGTTACCTAAAGACTGCTCAACAATTTTCACTCGCACTAAATTCTCAAAATTTTAAAAGTATTATAATTCATAAATACTAAAATTATTATCTCTCAAGTCCGTATCATAATTTCTACTCCTTGGATTATGTGACCATAATATATTTCCTTTATCATTTATTTTCTATACCTTTATATCCTTCTAGTATATTGATCTTATTTTCAACTATAACTACTTTAATTATGATCCAGTACCTTCACCTTCAAGGTATAGATATTTTAGGCAACTACTGAGGGATAAAACTTTTAGCCCTTCCAAGATCCTTATCTTAATTTAAAATGCTCAAGGTCAGGTACTCCTCGTGAACCTCTTCTTATTGTTATTCTACCTTATTTACCTTGAACCTAAAGTTTTCCTAGTATATCCCATATATACCCTTTACCCAAACTACATGGGTACCGTCTTGTTATAACTTGTCATCGATTATAGGTAGTTCACTATATCATGACTATTATATCTGTCAATACTCTCATCCTTTATTCTAATTGCTATATTTCAGATACTAGATCAACTACTCAAGTTATCAAAGGTAAAACCATGAGCCCAATAGACACTGACAACCCAAATAAATCAAGTATACCTAATTTGATACCAGAAGCTACACCCCTAGTACCCAAGTTGTCAAGTCACTCAAACTAGATCTAGTAATCTACCTATCTATTTTAGCATAGTCATATAATCCTCATTAACTAAAGTATAAAAAAAAAATCTATGTCTGATACTGAAAGTCATAAGGCAATTAGAGGTTAACAACTATGGCCTACTATGTAAAGTGTTATTTCATACCTCAGTTTTATTGGTATTCGATAATCTTCTTCTAGGTGGGAGTCTAAAATTTTGTCTTCTCAAGTTCATAATATTGTTCTTTGTATCACTATCATAGGACTACAACTAATCCTTAGCATCTAGCTATGTATTCCATAAATTATTTCAGAGCATTAGAATCAATCAATCCTTCTACCTTCTAATACTTCCAAATCACTACTACCTTATGTAAGGGTAGGGTTATATCAGTTCTCGGCCTCTACTACAAGGTTTAATTCTTATGCTATCAATCTATACTAGCTCTAGCATCTAAAAAGAATCTATCAATCACCTTCACTATGAGTAACCATCTTCTTATAAAATAATGCATTAATCAAGCCTTCTTCCATCTTGACTACTATCTTCTTCTAGAGGGAACCACCAAGCACAAGCATCCGTCTCTCCGAAATAGGGGGAGAAGAGAAACAATGACAACAATATTGATTCAAAAGGAACGAATATAATTTTAAAGTCCAAGGTGATAATCAAATACAGAGAAGTTTTAAAATCGATTATGGATTGAGATCTTATTCAAAAATAATCCTAAATTGCAGGCTCGTTCGGTACAGTGAAGTAACTGAATGATATGCTCTAACCTGTATGGGCCACCAGTAAAACTATATCACGTCCTAGCCCTAAAATATATGGGACCAGACACGTGGTAAAGGTCAGCTAGTACGACTTCGTAGGGCTTTCCAATTTAATGGACCCGACGAAGTGCACTTACGCTGTCCACGGTCAAGTGATCAAGCTAAATATATCTATTTCTAACATCCAATAACTAAACTAAATCTCAATCCCTGGTAAGTAATTCTTAAGAGGGAACAATATGCATCATTAGTCTGCAGCCCAATAATACATCTGCTTGAATAGACCAAGAGAATAATATAGGCCTATAAACACTAGGCTATAATAACAGAGTCACAATTAGAAGTAGTATATAACTGTAATAGAGGAAAGATATAATGATACCTGCAAAGATGTCCAATACACCACCAGATCAAACCTTATCCAAATTGCTCAAATAACCTGGAAGAGACCAAGTTCTTAGAGGGACGTAATAAGATACAAAAAGTACATGATTGTAAACCCCCAGTTTTTTTAGAATTTTAAAAATAACTTTTCGGGAAATTTTTGTTAATTTTAACTAATTAAAATAAATAATTTCTGGTATTAAATTTATTGTGTAATTTTATTAAATATTAAAATATTATGAATATAATATTTTTGGGTGTAAAATAAAATATTAAGTATAGTGTAATTTTTCTAGAATTTATTGGACCCCAGAACTATTTTTAAAGACCTAAAAAATTAATGTTTTAATTAAACCAGAATGAATCCAAGATAAACCGGATTAAACCAACTGGTTTAACCCTGAACCGGACCAACCCTGAACCGACCCAACCCTAGCGGTACAGATTTGGATTTGAACCCGCTGACCCAACCCATTAACTCATTTGCAGTTACTATTCAATCCCCAACCGCCCCGGCCGATCCGCCTCCCCGTGCCTCTCCACCTCCCTACCGGTCGGCCGCCCTTCTCCCTCCCTGCAACGGCCGACCGACCACCTCCCTCTCCTCTTATATAACCCCCCCAGCCGACCCATATCCATCCAAACACCACCACATTCACCACAGCCACCGCCACCCTCTCCACCCGATCTCCGCCGCCCGGAGCAGAAATCTGTCGTCGCCAAGTTCCCCTGCCACCGCCAATACCGATGACCTTCGTCGGCGCCATCATCCATAGCATCCGAGCACCGCCGTAGCCGCATCGCGCCATCGCGAGAACGCATTTTTCAGTCGATACCTACCCCTGTTCATGTGAGTATTTCTCTCTCCTCGCCGCCTCATTTTCTATTCTGTCAAATCGTGCGTATACCCTGTGTGACCCTCTCGAACCCCCTGTAATTCGTTCAGGATATCGTGTCCTGTGTCGGTCGCAAACTGTGACGCAAAATCAGGAAAATAAACCACCAATTTCTTAAAATCAAAATTTATCCCTAACTCTCCAGTTCACGATCGTTTTGCGACCAGCCTGATAAATATTTTCAAATTTTGATTGAACAGTTATTTAGACCACTTAACCAAGTTTTAAACCCTATTTTTAGTTTAATTTAGTGTGCTATGGATTGTATTTTATTCGAGGGTAAAAATGACAAAAATATTGGTTATTTAAAAACCCTAATTTTTCTAGAACTGGGTGCGCTCCGCTAAACGAGATGACTTGGTCATGTGCAAACTTTACCGAAAGGTACGTGCTGTCAATACGGAAGTGCAAGATTTTATGGAAGTTGATTTGGATGTACGTGCACACCAAAATCAACGCGTATTCGTCGATAATGCCATGTATCGGCTCTGTTCTGAAACTTGTTGTATCTTCATGTACGCTCGTCGTTTCAAAATAAAACTTGCGTCATCGGACTTATAGCAATATGCTGGTCCTGTGACCCAAGTTTGGTTCGATTTTAAGAACATTGACAAAATCCCGTATCGTGGGTACCACGGCTCCACTTGACGAGAGATTTTGTGATCGGCTCATCGAAATCCAGTTCTGGATATTTTGTTGGATTTGTATCTTCTTTTTGGACTTGTAGACACTAAGTTTGACAAATTTGGAGAATATTATTTCTGGCACAATTTTTGGTACAAAGTGGGCCACATGTGGACCCCGCTTTGACCAAAAACTGTCTTTTTTTGCCCATGTGTCCAAATTAGACTTATGGACAGGCAATTCTAGCTATTTGATATTTTCTAAGCATGATGGTAACGTCTATTTCAGCAACCGGAAGAGTACCTGCAGATCCCGCTGATACCAGAGCAACAGTTGGAAACCAAATCCCAGGCAAGTGTACCTTGCCATACTTGCAGCATTTGTTTATACTATTCTCTTGATCTATTTTTGTGATATATATGTTCAACCTAGGACCGTGTGAAGTTACTTAGTGTCCGAATAATATTTGGGTGTCAAAGCCGTACGCGTAGTTGTGTAAATGTCACCTAGAGATTAATAGCGTGACTCTATATATCTTCGTGCTTGCATTATCAAGTACGTCATACCATAGGACACTTGACATTGTTCATGAGACAGAATCTTTCTGAGATATTCATGGTGATTCTGTATAAGATACATGATTCATGACATATACTTTATACATATGCATTGATATCATTATGACTTGCTGCATTAGATATGATATTGCGTGTCATGGATATGAGACGTGTGATTACATTGGGTGAGGAGAGACACACATGCTACAGGTTGATTATATTATTATGGTGCCGTAGCCATGCCGAGCTAGGCTCTGACATGATATCACTGCTACCCGGCTCCCCAACACAGAGCTTGTAGTAGTCTCAACCTGAGTTCTAGTGATGCTCTCATATTGCATATCACTTAGCTGGTTATATAACTTGCCCTATTGATTCATTTCATATACTGCATTTATTTGGCTTGAGTTATTCTTATACCTTGCTATGTCTCCTGAGGGCCTGGAATCCGGATTATGTCCCCAGGTTTAGCAGAGGAGATCTACCACGAGGTTGTCACGCCCCAGTCCCATAATACATAGGACCAGGTACACGTAAGTATGCCAGCCGTATATGGCAACTCCAATATATGGATACCATAATACACACGTACGTTGTATTATAAACAATAATTCACAAGTGGTATATAATTATCACAAGTCACAGGCATAACTAAATCTCATCCACAGAATCAAATAGGAATAAATAACCAATCTACTATATAACTGAATCTCAATATCAAGTATTAAAGAATGATAGTCGGGTGAAAACAAATCCACTACCAACTAGAATATAATAGAAATAAAATAAGTAATCTATTGGACAAAGAGACTCAAAGAGAAGATCTCCTCGAAAGATATGAAGTAGCAAGTCCTGATCCATGCTCCTGCGAATAGTCATGAACATCTACACCTGGAAAGGGACCAGGTCCTCAGAGGGACGTAACAAGATACATAGAAGCATGCCAATTTGAATACAGAAACATGCAATATAGACAAAAATATATATAAGTATGTTGTACAAAACAATCTATATGAATGCAAATGAGGACAACTTTTCAACGTATGGACAGGGGTAGGCTACTCTATCTAATCTCATAACTCACACACACATCTAGAACATTATCAGCCATCATACCGCGGGAGTAGCGACCCTCGTGACACCATCAATCGATATACCACAGGGGTAGCGACCATCGGACACGACTACCATAGTGCGTGCTAGTTATTACGGTTTACCAGAGTGGTTATAGCCCATACGCCTACTGATTGTCCTCTCATGATACTAGGTATCAAGTGTGTGTCAACATATCTAATATATAGTAATGACTGGAAAAAAAAACTACACATGCAATGAATATACAGAAATATAATAAGCATGTAAAATAATGTAAGCAATTTGGCAAGGTATCTTGCCTGGTAAGAAAGCTGCAAAGTGTAACGTCCAGATGTCAAACACCAAGAGTCAGAAACTATGCCCTCAGAATGAACGTCTCCGGATGCTGAAATAAATATCACCAACATTTTCAGAATAAGCGAGATAACTAGAAAATACTACCCTTTCGTCCAATTTGGACACAGGGGCAAAACGGTAATTTCGGTCAAAGCGGTGTCCACATATGGGCCACTTTGCACCAAAAAGCGTGCCAGGGGTAAAGGTCTCTAAATGGGTAATAATTATAGGTCAAACAAATTCTAAATGTTAGTACGAACTCAACGGTATGTCCAATTTTGGATTCCGGTGAGCCGAACACAAATTCGCCCAAAAAGTCAACCGTAGAGCCCGCAAATAGGCGGTTTGGTCAACTATCCCAAAATTGCGTGTAACTTAGGTTGCTGCTGGGGTGGGGGTGTTGTGTGGGAATTGGGTAGAATAGGATTTAGTTGCTTATGGTTATTAGTATTAGTATTTTTCTTTTTCTTTTTCTTTTTCTTTTTCTTTTCTTTTCATTTCTTTTTCTTTCTTTTTTTTTCTTTTTCCTTTCTATTTTTTTCTTTTTCTTTTCTTTTTCTTTTCTTTTCTATTTCTTGTTCTTTTTCTTTTCTTTTCTATTTCTTATTATTACTACTATAATTATTATTAATACTATTACACTAATTATTATTATTATTATTATTATTATTATTATTATTATTATTATTATTATTATTAACTACTTATTATTATCATTAGTATAATTATTATTTATTATTATTTGTTTATACATGTATATATGGTATCAAAATTTCAGGAAAAATTTATTAGTACATCTAAAATTCTATCACCTTTTCTACAACAATTTTTTTACATAAAATAAAATAAGATAAAATAATAGTTTGCTTAATAATTCTCTAAATGCATAATTACCTAATAATTAAAACCAAATAAATTATATTTATTCTAATTAACTAATAAATACTATAAATAAATTAAATAATTAATTAATTAATACAGTTTTTAAAAATTAGGGGTTTTACAGAGGTGTACGGGACAGGAGCAGTCATTGGAGCAGTACCAGAACCTGAGGACGAGATGATTGCTAAGGATTTCTCCTGAGTATCTGCTTTATCTATACTCAGTCTTGGTTGTTGTTATACTCTTTATTTCTTGTCTATTGACTGCTGTATCAGACTCATTATCGGGTTATTTCTCGAGATATGTTTTATTGAGACATGACGTTGCTTATTATTTCATATTGATTGTATTTATTTTTGTGGATGAGATTAGTATCTTATACCCTTATTGTTGTTCACAGCTTAAGTACACCCTGATGGGTCCATTTAATTGGATTTGCCCATCGGTGTGTGCTACTGGCATTGCCACATGACTATTCCCTCGGTATTTTGGGACTGGGGCGTGACAATCACTACCAGAAAAAGTTAAATTAGCGACGTAAAAAACGTCGCTAAATGACCAAAAAATATTGTTAATCACATTTAGCGACATAATTAGCGACGTAATACAGAAGTCGGAACTCAGCAAGTCGCTGAAAGAAAAAACATCGCTAAACGTCGCTATACCGATATTTTTTAGCTACTTATATAAGTCAAAAAATTAGCGACGTTGAGCGATGCAACATCGCTAAATTAGCGACGTACGCATCCGTCGCTAAACGTCACTAATTAGCAACTTATGCAGCGACGTATGCAGCGACGTATTTAGCGATGTATTCAGCGACATATATTAACGTTGCTAAATGTCGCTAAATTTTCATTGAAAAATAAAAACAAATGTTAAAAATTACCAATCTCCTACAATTTATGAATTTTTAATTAAAATAGACCTGGAGCAACCCTCCGTTGAATTCTCTGGGTTCGCCGACCACTCCGATGGAACACTCAACACTGGTAAATTAATATCATTTAATATGAATAAAAAGTATCACAATCACACAATACACACAAATATTATAGACAGACCTGGAGCAACCCTCCATTTAATTTTTTGCGTACGAAATAACACAAAAAGTATATAAAATATTACAGTCACACAATACACACAAAATAAAAGTATCACAGTCACACTCTGCGTACGAAATAACACAAAAACTATATAAAATATCACAGACACAATACACACAAAATAAAAGTATCACAGTCACACAAAATACATAATATATAAGTATCACAGTCACACAAAATGCATAATATATAAGTATCACAATCACACAATAACCATAATAAAAGTATATAAAATATCACAGTATCAATCTCGAGGATATCCAATACGCTGGGGCACATACCAGCCCCTCAGATACTGTGCATAAACAGCGTCTATGTGATCAATCTCCGCTATAGATGCTGGGTGACTGGAACTCCCCATATGAGATACAGCCGCTATAGGTGCTGGGTGACTGAAACTCCCGGTCTGAGATACAGCAGGTGGTATCTCTTCCTCCTTAACATTCACTTCCTCCTTAACAGTAGGAGGCATCACTTCCTCCTTAACGGTAGGAGGCATCACTTCCTCCTTAACAGTAGAAGGTGTCTCTCTCAAGCGACGTGCACGTGCTCGGGTCATGGGTGCCATCTGGTAAGATAGATGAAAATAAATAATATAATTGATAACAGATATAAATATATTATCTAATATTAAATATTGTGTAAATTTATATCTTAACTATTATCAACTAATACTAATATATATATATATATATATATATATATATATATATATATATATATATATATATATATATATATATATATATATATATATATATACAATACTAACCATTGACATTAACTAATACTAATACTACAGTAATCCGAACTTCACTTAACAGGTTACATATACTAACTGATATACACTATGCTAACTAATACCTTAACCCTCCTCTACTAACTATATCTAACATAACCAACTCCAAATAATAACTAAATGTATAACCCACCTTCCTTGCCATCAATACTAATCAAACACATTCTCACAAATATTTGGAATAAAATTATTACGAGCATTTGAGAATAGTCATCTTTTTTATATGAGAGATTTTTAAATCTTCATATTTCTTTCTTGTGTTTGTTTATGGGAAGAAAGAAGAAAAAGAAGTGTTGATTTGTGACCAGATTGCTATTTTGTAAAAGATGGATCATATTTCTTTCTTGTGTTTCTCAAACTTTCACCATATCACCATTTCTGAAAACTTCCATATGTAACCTTAACACAATATTTATAATAGAGAATGTTGTCTGTCAAATCTTTTTAATCTTGTTTCATTAATCATTCTTGAATACATCCCTTAAAACCTATAGTCTAGATTCAATAAATATGTATCTAAATCTAACATTCTAGCATTCCAGGATAAAATAGGCTACTAATACTCTATGCTAGATGAGAGTTATCATAAGATCATTAAAATCATATCATCTAATGGAAATAATTTTCAACTCCGACTATCTATGATTTTCCTCGACACAATCTTAAATATAACCTCATCCACTTTATCATAATTTAACAATTTAGGCTTAAAACATATAACCCTAAAATTGTACTCATTTTGATTATCCTCTATTTTAATTTTAGACCACAAATTAAATATTCACTTTCACATAATAATATCCCAACATTGAACTCATAATCCATAATGTTTATAAAAAAAAAAATCTCATCCAAAGTGAAGGATATGTGCTACATATCATAAACATTTATTATCTTCAAAGGATTTACCACTTAACACGTTATGATTATCTCAAGATTGTTTTATCTTAAGGAACCTTTCAAATCCAACTACTTGAATAATCAAGTATGCAGTTATGAAACATATGGAGACTACAAATATTCTAGGAATCCAAATCATGTTTAGAAGTCACACTAGAATTATGCAAGTATCTAAGCAATTAAAATAAGTACTATCTAACTATATTTACTTAAAACTACCTCTAGTCCAACCCACAATCGACTAAAAAAGATAAGATAGGCATCGTAAGGATGATAAATGCAAACAGTTCGAGGAATTTGCCGATAGAAACAGGTAAGATGCATACATAGGATAAAAGATTTAAGGATAAGGATAGACTTATAAGGTGGAAACCCTATATGTGGATGATATATACTTCTCCTAGATTTACTCCACTTCCTCTAACAGCTCCTAATTGTCAATGAGTCTTTATTCCTATAATATCTTAAAAGCCATATTTCTTTAGCAAACTAGTTAGTAGTACAACTAACCTAAGCACTACCACGAGTTCGTGTTAATTGTAAATGCTAACATGCATGGGCCACCATAAAAATATGTTACGATCTGCACCCAAATAATTAGGTCGAATGCAAGGCCAAGCTCAGCCTATGTCTTAGTATTAGCAGTAGTATGCTTTCTATACCTCCACAACAATATTCATATAAAATATATATACCATTATATCCACAAACATATAAAAAAATATTCCACATAAGCTACAACAATGACTATCTAACTAATTCACAACAAACTAGACACATAAAAAATAGAGATGAGAAACATGACTAAAAAAAATCCAAGATTATTAATTTATTAATTATGTCCATATTTCTCATAATGAACCATAGGCCCAATTCATAATATAATATAAAAGTCCACTACAGTCCAAGTCCAAGTCCAAGTCCAAGTCCAAGACCAAGTCCAAGTCCAACTAAAGAAAATTGAGAACAAACTCATTAAATATAAATAAGTAAATAACTAATCAAATAACAATGTTCCCATCTAGAATGTCACCAAATAGTATTGACATATTTTTAAACTATGTCACCAAACAGTATCGAGATGACATAGTATTGCATATGACTCTACTCAGAAATTATTAGCAAAGATATCAGATTTGGTTCTAGGCTCCAGGCATTCATAACGTTCTAAGTCATAATAAAGTTCTCTAGAAAATTGATATTGTATGATAGAAAGTTCTCAAATAAAGATGAAATCAATAGAATACATACTAATCGGGTGACCAATTTCTCGTCTCTTTATTATAGAATGCCATTGAGAGTTGATACATAGTGCAACAAAATAATACAACTGCATGCAGAGGAATCTCGTATAAAATAAAGAGCAATTTAAGTAAAATTCACAATGAAAGTTACATCTATTTGCACCAACTTTGAAAGAAAATAAAATAACATACTTTTGGTTGCTTAAGTTTAACAACGGGAACAAGTCCTTTCCTTGGGCAAATTGCAGCAGTGAAATGTGAACAAACAGACACACATTCAGCTTTACACTTATACTTTTACTCGACCAAGTTGGTCTTTCCATAGTGAGAATTAAATTGCAGAAGTGAACTGTGCACAAACCCTAACCCTAACCCGAGTCAAAAACCCAAGCCCTAAACCCAGGTTAAAAACCCTAACCCTAACCCGAGGTCAAAAACCCTAACCTTAACCCCAGGTCAAAAACCCTAACCCTAACCCCAGGTCAAAAATCCTAACCCTAACCCCAGGTCAAAAATACTAACCCTAACCTTAACCCTAGGTCAAATGCGTAAGCACGTGTCCTATAATATATATAAGTTCAATTTAGGTCGTAACTATAATGCAAGTCACCTAGAGCAATGCAACTTATAGCGACCAATGTACAAGTATTAAGTACGACATGGACATCTCGTAACTATAATGCAAGTCACCTAGAGCAATGCAACTGTGCTAAGTACCAACTTACGTGCTACTCACACCGATGACCAGTCAAATACGTAAGCACGTGTCCTATCATGAACTCACTTCGTGACTTAAAAATAATATGTGACAAGGCCTTGAAGTTATATTGATAACTCCGTAACTTTAGGTACGTCACTAAAAACTAGGTCTAACACAAGTCCTAATGTCAATGCTTTCGTTGACTGCATCCGAGTCATTCTCGGACGCGCACAATTATATAATACTCAGAGCACAAAATATATGAACAATAATAACTGAATTTAAACAGTACAACAAGGCAAGATATACTTGCTTTGATTTATAAGCTATAATGTAAGAAACCTGCTCCGGCATCCAAGTCTGAATGATCCCAAGAGACTATATATAGTAATATTAAATCAGTCACTATGACACGGTTCACCAAGTATGCACAAGAGTATAACTACTCTACGTCATTAGTCATATAAACTATAAACCAAAAAAATATTCTAACTAAGTAGATTTTCTAGGGTTAACTAAACAAGTGTCAAGTAAAGTACATAATCCTTAGGTCCTCTAAATACACAACCCCCTTAACATGTATATTCACAGCTTTGGTTCATGTGCTTGCTAAGTTGCTCCTCAAATACGTTGATATCATGGGTTTTGTTCATAAATAAAGTGAGGCAAGATATCTTAATGAGAGGAGAAAGGGGGTCAAGTCAGCCCACTTTTGGGTGTGCCTAAGAATGGAGGGATTTTAATAAGGGAATTAATGTGGAGGTGAAGGGAATAATAGCCAAATATGCAAATCTAAATTTGAATTCATCATTGGGTTTAATAGGGTGTCTAGGGTTATGAACATGGTGTTAGGTGTTGTGTAGAGAGGAGAATTGATGTTGGGTATTTTGTATGACTCATGTGAGGTTGTGAGAGAGTTCGGGTTGAGTTTGGACTCATTTGGGCTCGATTAAGTCGGTTGACCAACATGAATTAAAATTGTGTCTCTGATGTTTGACAATGAATTGGAAGTGCATAGGATCTCAATCGGGGATGACACAAGTATCATGGATGTAGTAGAATCAGAGTAGATTATTGTCATATATTGGGTTACAAGAAACTGGTTGAAGTTGTGTCACCAATTTCGATTGGAATTGACATAGGTACAAAGTCTAGGATTAAATTTAGATAACTATGATGAAAGTTGAGCGATTAAAATAAAGTAAAAAAGAGTATAATTATGAGTGACACAAGGGTCTGGATTGAAGATTGGCTTGTCTAGGTCAAGGATATGAATTTTATTGGAAGGCAAAAGCTAGTGTAGTGCTCTAGATATTTAAACAATGGTAAGGTACAATAATTGAATCAAAAATCAAATAGGTGAATTATAACCCCAATAATTATTCCAGAATAAATATAAATAAATTATAATCCTAGATTTAGGTCAGAGGATTTACAAATAGCAACCCAGAAGCATTTTTTTATTTTTATAACACTCAACATTAAGCAAATTGCAACACTCAATAGTAAGCAAAAAGCAACTCAATACCTTTATCTCAATTTTTTTTTGCAGCAGCAGTAGCATTTTTTGGCAGCAAAATAGCAACCCTGCAAAATGCATGCAAGAAATAACAACCCAACGAGGAACATGGAGCTTACAGGGAGTGAGTGTGTACAAGATTCAAAATTTGAGACAGCAAGGGGCCGGGGCTATGTAACTCGAATCCAAAATTACTCTCCATCCACGATGACACGATTCATGCAAGAAAATACCGACTTAATTAGAAATAAAATAAAATAAATCAATAAATAACTGTAATAAATATAAAATTGAGATATTTATATAATTTCTTATCGGAATAAAGGAATCCGAGTGAGGAACAACCAGCTTCAAGAGATCTAGGGTTAAATCTTGAAGATCTAGGTTAGATCTCGACAGAAATAGATTAGATCTAGATAGATCTTGATTAGATCGAGAGATCGAGAGAGAAAGAGTCATAGATCTGAATTGAATCTTCGAGAGAGGAAGAGCATAGTAGAAGAAGGGTCAGGGGTGGAGATGAGATGAGGAGGTCTGAGGAAGGGGGAGGGACGAGGGCGAAGGGGGGTTTTCCTCACGTTGGGAGGTCCGAGGAAGGGAAAGGGATGGGTGGAGAATAGAAAGAGAGGGTAAGCCGACGATTGAGAGAAGAGATAATGCTTCAGTGTATGTTTTGGTTTAAATAGTTAGGGTTAGGAAGTTAGTGCATCAAAATGGTCGGGAGGTTAGTAATTTTGTATATATAAAATCGATTTTTGGTTCGGGTCGGGAGCCGTTTATCAAACCCGTGTCCCAAACCGATAACCACTTATTGCAGGTATTCAAACCGATGCCCAACCTGTTTCTGTAAGAACCGACCCAAACTTCTTATACGAGTCAGTTTGTGGTTTGGGTCGGTTTCAAAACTGTAATCTGCTCAGCCATAACAGCAGCGACAATAGTCCTCTCCTGCCTCGCACGCCACGGCCGCCTCCTCGAGCCCGCCACACGCCTCTACTTCCAGCAGCTCCTCTCCAACTTCGGTCTCTTCGCGCTCCCCGACCAACTCCGCCACGACGGAATCGGTCGCAACTCTTCGTGATCATCCATGACTGCTGCCGACGGGGCCAAGAACTGTGCGAGTAGGGGGTGTACGAGGACCTAATCGAGGTTGACGCTGGCCACGACTTTCATGAACCACTTCAAATGGAGAAGGGTATTTTGGTCAAAAAAGTTCGGTCAAAGGGGTTGATCATGAGTGTGGGACAATTTTCGTCAGAAGTGAAAGATTTTATGCATTTTGGTAATTGGATGGGATGCATCTCAATTTTTTTTTTTTTTAGTTTTTACCTTCTACTCTTATTTTCCTTTTGCTTCTTTGCATGTGTTTCTTTTACGTGTGCTAATTGTAGAATCTATTTCCTTGACTTCTGCTTAACGAGTCAAATTTTCAATCTTGTGCGAACAAGTTTCACTTGAGAACAATATATTTTGCTACTTTTTGATACAAAGAAAGCCCAATATATGAGCTATTAACATTTTGCTTTTTTTTTTCCTTTCCTTTTTTTTGGTCAGCTGTAGCTGCTCATGAGTTTAGTCGAGTTGAACACTGTTTTCAAGCTCAAAGTCAAAGTCCAACCTCCAGAAATCAACTGAAGGCTGGGTTGGGCTGGGCCGGACCAGACCACTACGAAATCAGCCCGTGATGACACAGAAAAATGCTTGTTGAAACATGGGTGGATTTGTACTAGTGGCACAATGTCTTGCACTATCCTTCGTGACAAAATCTAAAGCATATTTTTTTAGCAAAACAGACAGTCCAATGAACAATCGTATTTAGAACGGATTTTTTCTACTAAAGGAACAAAATTTGAAATAATTGCGGTTAAGAAAAGAATTTTTAAAAATTTACACATAAGAGGACAACTCGCCAACTCAGTTGGCGAATAGGGACAGAGGGGGAAGACCGCCAACTAAGTTGGCGGGTTGGAGGAGGGAACCGCCAACTTAGTTGGCGGGTGAAATTTAATTTGGTTTGGTTATGTTTGATTTATTTTTTAAGTTAGATTTAATCTATTAGTTAATTTGTTATTATTTAATAATTGGTTATCTATATTAATTTGTTATTATCTATATTAATATTTATCATCAATATTATATTTTTTGTTAATAAAGTATTATTTTTTTGTTATTTTATTAAGAAGTTGATACAATAACTATAACATAAATGAGCCGTCCAAGTCGTATGTATATCATCATCAATTTTATTACAAATAAATTACGGTAAAAAAACTAATTTCTCTATATATATAGAGAGAGAGAGAAATTATATATATATATATATATATATATATATATATATATATATATATATATATATATATATATATATATATTTGAAATTAAATTTAAAATTGTTTGAAAAATAAATTTAAAAATTAATTCAAAAAAAATATATCACAAATATTTAAATTGTTTAACAAGATATCATAACTATATTATACAATCAAATAATTCTTAATTATGATATAAAATATAATTACGGTATCTAAATATATTGTAACAAGATATTATCTAAATAAATTCATTATTATTATTATTATTATTATTATTATTATAATATAAAGTATACGTAGATAACATAATAAAAAAAAAAAATTTGTTTTGTTTTGTTTTGATTTTTTTTTTTGAATAGATAATAAAAATTATTTATTGGTAATATCATAAAAAATATAATATAAATAATAATAAATGAAAAATATTTATTTTAAAATTTAATCTCTATCTCTACTATTATAATGAGGCTTCAAAACGGCTCAAAAGTGAGCCGTCTAAATAAATACTCCACAATTTATTTAAACAATAAATCTCTAATTCTAATAATTTGTTATTATATATATATATATATATATATATATATATATATATATATATATATATATATATATATATATATATATATATATATATATGTTATCTACATATAATTTAATATAATAATAAATAATAATAATGATAAATTTATTTAAATAATATCTTGTTACAATATATTTTTAGAATTTTGGATATGTATTTAGTTAGATAATATAATATACTTAGTTTAAATATAATTCGAATATTTGATACCTTAATTAATTTTAATTAAATTAGGTGTACCAAAATAATCAATAAATAAAATATTTAGATAATATATTTTTAAAAATAAGGGATTTAAACCTCATTATAAGAAACTAGTAAATTCACGTTCGTTGCACGTAATATAAATATTTTTATGATATTGTTGAAAAATTGATTCAAATATTTAAATATATTTAAATTAAGATTTGTTAAACAATTTAAATATTTGTGATATTTTTTCTTTGAATTAATTTTTAAATTTAGTTTTCAAACAATTTTAAATTTAATTTCAAATATATATATTTGTGCGGAAAAGGGAAGAGAAATTAGTTTTTTTACCGTAATTTATTTTTATTTATGTTATAGTTATGGTATCAACTTCTTAATAAAATAACAAAAAATAATAACTTGTTAACAAAAAAATATAATATTGATGATAAATATTAATATAGATAATAACAAATTAATATAGATAATAACAAATTAATATAGATAACCAATTATTAAATAATAACAAATTAACTAATAGATTAAATCTACCTTAAAAAAATAAATCAAACATAAACAAACCAAATTAAATCCCACCCGCCAACTAAGTTACCCGCCAACTTAGTTGGCGGTCTTCCCCCTCTCTCCCTACTCGCCAACTGAGTTGGCGAGTTGTCCGCCTATGTATAAATTTTAAACAAAATTTTCTTAGCCGCAATTATCTCAAATTTTATTCTTTTATATGAAAAAAATCCGTATTTAGAATCGATTCCTGGTCTAGGCGACCTAGGGATAGGTATAGGATTCCAAAATTTATAAAAGCATAGTAAATTTTATAAATCTCCCAAATTTTTATAAAGGTCATGTAAAATTTACGAAGACCTCTAAAAATTTATGTAAGATTCAATTTTTTTACAAAACCTTCCTAAATTTTGCAAAAGCCCAAAATATGTACATAGGGACCCACACGCGATTTGAGTTTCTTGTTGAGGATATTCACGAGTTTTTTTTGTCATCTTTCTCGATGTGAAGATGGTCTAATTTTTTCTAGAGGGCATTGACAATTCCGTCTTTATAACCATGACCTAATTGAACATTACATCCTTAGGTTTTTCCCATCGGTGATGTACGACATCGAGTATGGTCCATAATCATGCATTTGCTCCTCCTTTACCATTAACATTGTTGAAAGTATCTTCTTTGTTTAATTTAAACATGTAGGCGCCAGTAGGCATTGTCTAAGTGAAATTATTACAGTTTCCTCCTTGGTAAAACAACGCACGATGAAATACTTGAATTAGATTATACGACTTACTTTAACACCCACAAACTAATTCTCAGATTTTCCAAAAGTGTAAATTCTAAATGCATTCCAAATTATTCGTAACTCTAAATAAGAAAGATTTAATAGAATTATATATATGAAAAAAGAAAAATGTAGATAGAGAAGCATCATCTTAAATAGTTAAAAAAAAGTAAATGTTTATTTTCCAAACAATAAAAGATCCCAATACCCACCGTAACCAAGCCCACCGACGCTTGAACGTTCTCAGAATCTGACTGGCACCTCTCCTTTTAAAATGGCTTCTGATAAAGGCACTACAAAGAACACTTATGACAGCTCAAATTTTAACCCTTGAAAATTACAAATTTGTCGTTCCTAAAACTTGCTTAGGGCTGTCCATACCAACCTATATAAGTTAAAACTATTTCTCTTCTTTCTTTTTCACCTTCAAGTGAAGAATCCATTATTCTCTCTAAGTTCTAAAACCTAAACCTAACTTTGGAATTGGATTATTGTGGTCCCAAGTGAAATTTTTTTTTGATTTGGTGATTCTCCAACGAATATTCTTTGTTAATTATGCATGTCTTCGATAACATACGATGAATAAGTTTCTAAAAAATACGATGCCACCAAATTATTGAGTTTTATTCGACCATTGTAGGAGCCATGCATAAAATTCTCTTCAATGAAGAAGTCATATCATGCAATCCATTAAATATACACTCTGGTCCTTCCGAAGAACACGTCGGTTGTTCCGAAGCACCTATGGTTCCCAATATGATAACCCTATTTCGACAGTCATCGTGTAAGGACTGTATAAATTATGACAATCCTATATAAATATAGGACTATCATAATTTTGGCAATCCTATATAAATATAGGAATACCATAATTTTGACAGTCCTGCTATAATTTTGACAGTCCTATATACTGTCTGGACTGTCAAAATACTGACAATCCTGAAGATAAAATATTAAACAACATATTTTTTCAAGACTGCAAAATTTTTGACAGTCTACTAAATACATTAGTCTGTAGAAATTACGACAGTCCTAATTTGGACTGCCAATTATTTGAAAGTTATTGATTTTTAGATTATTATTTATTGGTTATAGGATCTACCTTGTATAGATGTTGTGGTACATACTGCTATTGGGGTTGATATGGAAAATATATTCTCAACGGATATTCGCTTTGCATTCCATGAAGAAGCATTATATTGGTGCAGAAAAGTTGGAAGACGACATAGCATTGTCATTATTATTGCAAGATCGATCAGATCACGACCGGGCCAGAAATATTTAGAGTTGGGTTATGAAAGAGGAGGTGTGTTCAAGCACCATGGGAAAAAAATTATTGTTGAAAAAAAGTCCATAAGAAAAATATTGGGACGAGAAAATATGGTTGTCCATTTAAGGTGTTGATTATAAAAGTAGAAGATGTGAAGTGGATAGTCGAAGTTAAGAATGGAATACACAATCATCCTATTTTAGAGACACTTACGGTCATGTCTACGTGACACGGTTGAACAAGGATGAGAGAAAGTTGGTTGAAGAATTGTCCCTTTCCAGAGTTGCACCCAAACAAATTTATTCTACCGTACGACAAAAAGAAGGTAAGAATAAGTCAACCATGAGGACGATCTATAATACTTTAACGAGAGCAAAATATAATAGTATGAAATGAAGAATGGTGATGCAGTAAGTATTAAAGTTGCTTGACGAGCATCACTATATGGAGTACCATAGAAGACATCCATAAAATGATGAACACCTTTCATTATTTTGGGCTCATCCTAATTGCGCACACTTGGCCAAGTCATTTGCAGGCGTATTGGCCCTTGATTGTACATATAAGACTAACAAGTTCAAGATGCCTCTTTTTTATATTGTTGGATTTACGTCTACAGGAAAAATATTTCCAGTCGCTTTTTGTTTTATGAAGAGTGAGACAGTTGAGGATTACACATGGACATTGAGAAAATTATAATCCCTTTACACAGGATACAAAGAGCCCTCTGTTTTTGTTACCGACAGAGAATATACCCCGATAAATACTATAGATATTGTATTTCCTCATGTGCATAAACTATTATGCACTTGGCATATAAATTAAAATATCCAAGCTCAATGCAAGAGCAAATTTAAAAAGGTGGATGGTAAAATTAACATGATTCGCTTCGAGGAATTCTATAGTAATTGGAGTCTTGTATGGAGAGCAAGTACTAAAGACAGCTATGACACAACATGGTACATGTTCAAATAAAAGTGAGAGACGAGTAACCCTACATGCATCTCTTATATCAAAGACACTTGGCTAGAACCACATAAACAATAATTCGTCTTAGCATGGACGAACATGGTTAAGCATTATGGCACAATCACTATGAATCGGTCGAAGTATCACACTCAAGTTTAAAAAGATATCTACAGTCATCGGTCGGTAATTTTGTCTCCGTTTGGCAATCGATTCATTTGATGATTATTTCTACGGTGAACGAGATTGTAGCATCATTTGAGATGAGCCTCAATATTATAAAGCATGAATACAAGCATGAACACCTCTTGGATGCTTTAATCCATGTAATATCTTACAAGACATTGGGCTTATTGTTTGATAAGATTGGTAGGTCAAAGTTCGTTGGATTTGATCCCGAGGTTTGCGGTTGTTCATATCAACATTCGTTCGGCCTTCCTTGTGTACATGAGATTAAAGAACATCGTCGTCAATCTATACCTATTCCAATAGATGTTGTTGATCAACGTTGGAGACAGTTGTCGATCATGCCGATGGTGAAAGTTCATGATGATTTCTTTTCTTTGCCACAAGTAAAACTCCTTCACGCAAGATGGTATATCACATCGGAACAGGAGAGAAAATCGATTGAACTTAAAATCCAAGAAATTATAGTCACGGCAACCACTTGATTGCAAGAGCCATATATTGTTCGAGCTCCTAAGGGAAGACCACACTCAAGAATCAGTAGAGCACAAAAAAATGAGTTGGAGTCAACTAAAAGAGATCCATCCTTGTTTGAGCATATTGAACGCAATTTAGAGAAAGTTGAGTCAAAGTCGGTTGTCAAAAGTGTGGTAATTTTAAACAGAAAGAGTAAGCTGACTATTCGAAGGGAGAAGAAACAAAAAAATGAACGATGCAGTTGTCACACCCTAGTCCCAAAATATATGGGTCCAGACACGTGACAATGGCCAGCTGGTACGACTCCGTAGGGCTTTCTAATTTAATGGACTTGACAATGTGCACTTACGCTATCCACGGTCAAGTGATCAAGCTAAAATATCTATTTTTAACATCCGACAACGAAACTAAAACTCAATCCATGATAAATAAATCTCAAGAAGGAATGTTACGCATTATTAGTCTGCAGCCCAATAATATATTTGTTCGAATAAGCCAAAAGAACAATATATGTAAACCCCCTCGACCAACTCAGGATTAATTGGAATTAAATTAGGAGACTAGGATTTAATTGGATGTAATTAGCTTTAATGTGCAGCATTATTGTAACTTAATACACCTTGCGGTTGCCTTGACATTTGGAGCACTATACTAGTAGGTACTCCCAAACCAATTAAGTACTCATCACCTAGACAAGCCAGACTACCCACCTGCACTTTGTGCAACTGTTAGATTCCCACTATGATGCTTAAATCTAGCTACACAACAGTCGTTGCAAAAGCCTAGGTATTATTGCAATAAACCACTTTCTCCTAATGCCTGATGCAATTGTTTGTAACCTAAATTAAATTGAGGCCAAAATAACCCAAAACAAGTCACAAACAAGCCCTGTATACCTATCATGTGGACCAGACCCCACCCCAAGGAGTCCAGACAAGCCCAAGGCCCGAGGCCAGGCCATAAACCCCTTCCTATATAAATAACTCTTCCTACAACTATTGTAACCATAACACCTTTACCCTCTTCTCTCAATCCTAGCCGAATCCCCCCCTTGACGAGACCCATCCCTGCCGGACTGAACCACCCCTGACTCGCCGGACTACCCCTCAGACCGCCGCCTCTCCGCCGGAACTCCACACCCATCCAGCCACCATCACCATTCCATTCAAACCCGATAACCCGAGCCCGCTGCCGCCACCCGACTTCCAAAACCACCGCACCCAGGCCCACCTGATGCCGCCAGACATCGCCGCCCGACTTGCCGAACCCCTACTTCACCATCACCGACCGCCTCCACCCACACCATCACCATCCCCGACCATCACAGCCCCCATTAAACCCCCGACCGATCCCGACTGCTCCCTACCACCCTCCAGCGCCGGCAACCACCCCGAGAGGTAGACCCCGACCACCCCACGACCTGACCATCGTGCCCGACGCCGTCTCAGCCTACTGCCGTCGAGACAGGCCACTGTATCCGAGACTGCAGCCATTGCAGTCGACTGAACGCTGGTAGGCCGATTCCGTCCATACGCCGACCAGAGTTCACCCCACGCCGGAGAAGACAGTCGACCAGCGAGCGGACCCCCTCGCTCGGTCGATCAGGTACTCGTTCGTTGAACCCTTCTCCCTTGTGTCCTATTACTTCTCCTTCGTGTCGTCGTGCCGCACATGAACACCTAGTACTAGTATTTAACCTAGTTAGTAATATATGCATGAAAGCTTATTTAATTTGTTACTAATAAATAATTAATTATTCTAAATAAATGACCAGTTATCAGGGACAGGTAATTCATTAGAAACACCTGGATATAAACCTAGTTGTTTGAACATGGAAAATAGAGACATGTGTTCGCACAGAACCGAAATCATGGACAACCCGTAACTAGATAATTATTGCCTCGAGACACATGTTAACCGAAGACAGAACACGTGTATACCCTAGCTACGTGCACACGTGACGCTGTACTCAAGCAACAGTGAACTCAAGACAATATTCAAGTATAGCGTCTTAATCGTATATAGTTAATGCGTAGTGTCTGATGTCTGTATTATTGTGTTATATTGTATGTTTAGGGTCATTGGATCAACCAGGAGATACTGCAGGAGCAGGCTATTGGCATTCACATCTTGAGGACTCAGGCAAGATACCTTGCCATATTTACTGTCTAATTTAAATTATGCATATGTTGTATTATATTCTTGTTGCTTTCCTTTTATACAACTGTGCGCGTCCGAGATTGACTCGGGTGTAGTCGACGGATACGTCGATGATTAGTATACTTGACCTAGTCCGTAGCTGACTCACCGCATTAGAGGATACTCTGATATTTTCTGAGACCTGACACTCCTACACGTTCATAGTGACAAATCTCATGTTGGGATGCGGGTTCGCGTGTTCGACTAGCTATCGCCGCGTGTGACATGCATCATGGTTAGCAAGTAAGTCAGGACTATTTCAGTGTAGAGACTTGGCATTTAGATACGGGGTATGCACGTCGAGCAATTGACTTGTATATCTACATTGGGCGGGAAGGACGACTAGTAGGCATAAGGGACACCCCACTCCTTTATACAGACACCGCACTCGACGGAGTGATATGAACGTATATATATTACAGATACCATGTTCTGTAGAGTGTTGGACGTTACTTGGTGATATTACAGATACCACACTCTATAGAATATTGGACGTTATTGTATTCCTGCGCCCGTGTTATAAGGGGCATGTGTGGCATATACTAGCCGGTTGTCACGACTGGTGAATTATGTCAGCATATGTCTAGCCTACACCTTCTCATATACTCACAGTTGTCCTCACATTGCATTCACTTAGATGGTTAGCACACCCTTTATTGTATTTATTTTATTCAGTATTTATATATGGCATGCTTCTATGTATCTTGTTACGTCCCTCTGAGGATTTGGTACCTTTCCATATTTTGATGAGGCTTACTACCCCACAGTGTACGGCCCAGGACAGTAGACGAGATTTGCTACAGCTGAGGAGTTAGAGGTGCAGCCGTCAAAGTTTCCGTGATCACTTGGTAGGCCTTCTACCTAGGATTGGGAGCATCGTTATCTAGTCAGCCGATGTTCTAGTCATTACTCTTTCATCTTTCATTTCAGTACTTTTATTCCGTCATAGTAGTGGGTTTATTCCCACCAGACATTACTGGTTGTACTATGATATCTTGAGACCGGTGTTTATCTTCCAGCAGTTTATTTAGTACTTTTTGCTCTTTATATTGTGGATAAGATTAGATTACCTGTTATTGACTGATATTGGACATGTTAGTATTGTAGGACACCATAGCACTCTTTGTGGATCCATTAAATTGAGATATCCTCAGAGACGTGTCAGCTGGCTATTGCCACGTGGCCTGGTTCCGTGCACCTTTGGGACTGGGGCGTGACATGGTTTTAGTGGTGGCCCATGCAGGTCATCGACTATTCGCTTGTGGTATGGTAATATGCCCAGCGAGCCTGCAATAGGATAGAAATTACTAGGTCTCATCTACTTTTGATTCGTCTTTGAACTTCCTTCATACTGCTCCTAAATATCTGTATCATGTTTGTTTGTTCTCGTACTCTTTTAATGAAGTCATATCTCTTGCAGCAAAATGAATTTGTGCAGTAGACGAGGAGCACCCCATGCCGCGGTGCCAGATAACACCACTCAAGGAGAGGAGGTACCCCAGGGGCAACCCCCGCTACAGACACCGCTGATATATTGGCACGAGACATCGCAGGGCGATCCTACACCGCAGCCTGAGGGACAGACTTCCCAGACAATCCCTACACAACATTGTGAGGGCCAGACTTCAGGAGCTACATCGATGCCGCAGACTGAGAGGCCAACATCTGAGGAGATGCCTACTGCACAATTAAAGATTCCACTACCACTGCCTCCACCTTATCCACCCCAGATGCCACAGCTAGGTGGACAGCCACAGATGCTTCAGTTCTTCCAGGCAATGATGCAAGCACAATGGCAGCAGACAGAGACATTGAGACAGAGTCTGATGGCAGTACTAGAGAGGACACCTGTCACAATACTAGTACCAGCACCTCCACCAGCCCAGACATGTGGCACTGTTAGATGGTTCCGACAGATGGGACCAGTTACTTTCTCGGGCAATGAGACCGCCGAGTAGATCTCCGATTGGGTCTCCAACACGGAGATGTTACTAGAGGCTTCACAACTATACCCGACCTTTGGATGACTGCAGTGAGGGCCCAACTAAAAGGCAACGTCCATCACTGGTGGGATTCCATTGAGCGCAGTGTAGGCAAGAACTAGACTTAGAAATAGTTCCTAGAATACTTCAATGCGAAGTATTTTTCAGCTACAGTCAGAAATTCCCTGTACTCCCAGTTCCTACATCTAGAATAGGGGAATATGACTGTTGACGCATATGATGCGGAGTTCAGCTGCCTTAGCAGATTTGGTGTCATCCTGATACCCAATGATCTTGAGAAAGCTCAGAGATTTTATCACGACCTCAATTTCGAGCTACAGAGGTATACCACTACACAGGAGAGGATTTCTTATGAAGAGGTTCTTGCAGAGACGAGAATCCAGGAGGCCATCGTTAGAGGGGCTAGACGTTCCAGTACGACAACATCAGCCAGAGCACAGCTCGGAGAAGGAGGACCGATCCGACGTCCCGGAGTACAGACACAGCAGAGGGCAGCGCCATACCCACAGCAGGAGCTTTTGACTTGTCACCATTGTGGCAAGAAGGGACACGTTATTAAAGATTATCGAAAGAAGTTGGGTTTGTGCATGATATGTGGATCAGGTCAGCACCTTGCCAGAGATTGCCCGCAGCACAGAGAGGCAGCACTGCAGATAGGATAGAGGCCAACAGCACCAGTTCCTAGGATACTACCCCTGCCAGAAAGACAACGTCCACCAGCACCTGGAGGATTTCAGAGGGGACCACCCTTGGCCCCACAGCAGGCACAGTTCGAGCGAGCCCTGTAAAACCCCCTCCCTAAAAAAATCGTATATACCCTTTTATTTATTAATTATTAATTTAATAGTAGTAATTAGTGGGTAAATAGGAGAAATAGATTTTTAATAATTTTTATTTTAGGTGTTCGGGCACTTAGAGGATTTATGGGACCATCAGGAATTTTTTTCGGAATTTATTTCATGTAGGAGACCCCTTGAGCAGTTGCTAGCCTAACGGTGTGTATTATTCTAATCTATAAATTTTCTTATGAGTATATATATATATATATATATATATATATATATATATATATATATATATATATATATATATATATATATATATATATATATATATAAAGAAAAAGGAAAAGAAAAGAAAAGAAAATAAGTTATTAATAAACTAATAATACTAATAAATAATACAACTAATAACCTTAAAGCAACTTGCAACTTAGCAACTTAGGCAGCAAACTTCGTTAGCAAAACAAAAACAAACATTCCTAATCCACCTACTAGCAATCCCACTGCCAGCGTCCAACGCCCCCCGCGGACCCGCGACCGAACCATTCTCTCTCTCTCCCTTTTTAAATTCATATATATATATATATATATATATATATATATATATATATATATATATATATATATGTATGTATGTATGTATTATTTCTCTAAAACCCTAACCTAAAACCTCCAGACCCTCCTCTTCTCATCTAGACCTAGAGAGAGCCGCCACCGCAGCCAGAGAACCCCGCCAGGCCGTCCAAACCAATCCCGACGACTGCGACCCCACGCACTGCAGATTCCCACACGAGGTACCTTCGTTCCGGAGTTGCTTCCCGTCGACTCGCTCAACCAAACGCCGTTCTGTCTTCATCGGTATGCTCACCCCTTAACCCTCTTCCATATATGTATGATAGCAGACCACGAACAACACGAAACTCTAGGCGAAAATAGCGCCCAAGTTGGCATAAGCAGACCGAATTCTGGGATCGCACAAAACTGCGGTGACCACCCATGTTGCCGAGTTCGTATCTCCCACCACAGAGATTCGAATTCGGTGATTCTTTTTTGTATGCGTAGACCACTTGACCTAGTTTATTTTCTGTTAAATAACCCTAGATTATTAGCTGCTGTGGACAGAATAAAATTTGTCATAAAATCCCGCAAACCCACTTTTTCCAGATTTCCAAAAGTTGGAAAACGGAGCGCGCCCCACCAAACGGGACCGCCCCGCCGTGTACCAAGTGTACCGAACAGTGCGCACAGGGTAACCGGGTACGTAAAAATTCGTGAAAACTGATTCGGATGCGTGTGCGCGCCGGAATCAGACCGTATCCGCGGACACATCCTGTGTCGCAACTTTTGTGGAAGTCGTGCGCATTTACTGCACGCACGTCAGATTGCGATGAAACTTGCGCCACTGGACTCGTGGTAACGCGCTGGTCCTGTGACCCAATTTTCACGCAATTCTGAGACAGTTGACCAAATCGCCAATTGGCGGGCCCCACAGTTGACTTTTTGGCAAAATTGTGTTTGGGCCATCGGAATCCATATTTGGACATACCGTTGGGTTCGTATTAACATTTAGAGTTGTTTGACCTATAGTTTGTCCCATTTAGAGACTGTTATCCTTGGCATACTTTTCGGTGCAAAGTGGGCCACACGTAGACCCTACTTTTATTCGAAATTACCGTTTTGCCCCTGTGTCCAAATTGGACGAAAGGGGAGTGCTTTTTATCTATTTTGCTCATTTCGAAAATGTCGATGATGTCTATTTTAGCATCCGGAGACGTTTGATCGGAGGCCATTAGTTCCAGATCCCGTGTCCTTGACATTGGACGCTTACACTTTACAGATTTCTTGCCAGACAAGTATACCTTGCCATTGTACTGTATTTACATTCCATATGAGGCATGCATGTTTATTATGTTTATTTTAGTTCATTTATTTTAACTGCTATATAAACTGCGCGTCCAAGAAAACTTGGGTGCAACGACGGTGTCGTCGTACTATATTTTTATTTATGTATATTCATTAGACCTACTTTATGAGACTACCCCATAGTCATGAGGTATTTATGTTTCATTGGCCATGACACTATTCTTACACGAGTGTGAGTCACATGTAGGACACGGACTTTCATACACGGCTGGCCACTGGTACGTATAGGTCGTGCGACGGATAGGGATAACTGCCAATAGAAACTTTGCATGCTAGTAGACCTGGCGGTTATTAGAGGTTTATCATGTCATGGACATGACATGCTTAGAGCATTGGGTGGGGAGAACAACAAGTACCGCATTTGAGCTCCTTTATACTTTTTTATTGTGCGCCCGGATTCTCCGCCGGAGATACGGGTGGTGATGACCACTATATATTATGTACTATCAGGCGGGCCACCGGCGTTAAAAAGACGACGTGCCTTTTAGGCCCCTGGATCTCCAAAAGAGAACTATGCCAAATTCCAGTTTTTAGCCAGATAGCTCACTTGTGGGGAAATATGTTCTTAACTACATTCACTTAGACGGTTAGGCGACCCCATTGGATGTTTATATTTCAGTACTTTATTGGCATGTATTTTTTGTATCTTGTTACGTCCCTCTGAGGACCTGATCCCTTTCCAGATATAGATGAGCAGGAGTACCCGCAGGAGTATGGACCTGGACCTGACGCTAGCTATTAGTCTGAGGCGATCTTACCTTCTGATTATATGTGATTCATTGCAGCTGTTTAGAGATTCTAGTTGCTATTCTTTTTGAGACATTTATTCTTATATTAGAGTTTATTCTCTTCTTTCTTTAGTAGTTTATTATAGTCGATTTGCAGTGGATTTGTTTCCATCCGACTATTATACTTTGAGACTGCTTATTTGATACTCAGTTATTGATTTCTATTTATCTAGTATTTGTGTTGTGGATGAGATATAGAATTGCGTGTGACTTGTTGTGACAGTATATTACCACTGTGGATTGGATATTCATGTACATCGTACGTATGTATATGGTTTCCATATATTGGAGTTCGTATACATACGGCTGGCGTGTTACGTATTCCTAGTCCTACGTATTTTGGGACTGGGGCGTGACATATTTTTAGTGGTGGCCCATGCAGGTCAAGAATATATTGTCTCGGTTACGTAACTGTACCGAACAAGCCTGCGTATAGAAATAGAGTATAAGGATCTCATCCACGCTTGACTGAAACTCCTCATTCCTATTTAATACTTGCATCCTGTTTGATTCCTGTACTTTTTCTAATTGTTTCGTACATCACCTGCAGAGAGATGGATTTGCAAAATGGATGTACTGCCGCCAATGGCGACACAACTTCTGGAGTCAATGGTCAGACTCAAGGAGGGACCCCAACGATTCCTAGGCTTCCAGGGCCATATGGACAGACTCACACTCCAGTTCCATCTGATCTTCCCGCTTCACCTATTGGGAACCTTCCAGCTTTCCCAGTACCGCAAGATGGCCAAGCGCAGATGTTCCAATTCTTTCAGATGATGATACAGGAACAAAGGGAGCAGGCAGCCGAGCAGAGGCAAGAATTTTTGGCAGCACTGGAGAGGATGGCTGCACAGGCTACTGTACCAGCCCAAGCACTAGCTCCATTACCTCGAGCTAGGGTTGGATCAGTAAAGGATTTTATTCAGATGGGTCTAAGGCAGTACAAGGGCACTGAGAGCCCGGAGGAGACTACCAACTGGATCACTCACACGCAGAAGCTACTGGAGGCATCGCAGTTACCTACGGACCTATGGATGACGGGTGTACAGACGCTTCTAGAGGGTAATGCTCATCACTGGTGGGAATCCATGGAGCTCCAGTTGGGTACTTACCAGACTTGGGAGCAGTTCTTGGAGTGCTTTGAGGGAAAGTACTTTCCGGACACTGTCAGGGACACCTTGTATGATCAGTTTCTTCACTTGGAGCAGGAGAACCGAACAGTGGACGAGTATGATGCCGAGTTTAGTCGACTCAGCAAATATGGCGCTGCTTTGATACCAAATGACTTGGCTAAGGCTAAGAGGTTTCATCGAGGACTGACCCAGGAGCTACAACATTATACAAGCTCGCAGTCCCGAGTCTCTTATGTTGAACTACTGACAGAGGCCAGATTGCAAGAAACCATTAGCAGAGGAAAAGGAGGTCAGCTGAGGACACAACAAGGATCGGCAAGGACACCGCAGGGACCGGCATGGACACAACAGAGAGGACCTATCAGACGTCCATTAGCACAGCAGCATCAGCAACACAGAGCCGGACCGTACCAGATTTCGGAGAAACCCCAATATAATTATTGTAGGAAGATCGGACATATTTCGAGAGATTGTCGGACTCGCTTGGATCAGTGTATGAGATGTGGCTCTGGACAGCACCTGGCGAGAGACTTCCAAGTGCAGTAGACACTTCCACCGCCAGTTCAGAGACTAGCGCTTCCAGCACCGAAGACAACACAGCAGATGGTTAGACCGGGAGCACCTCGACCCCCAGCAGCAGAAGGATTTCAGAGAGGACCATCGCTACCTACTCAGGAGGAGCAGTATATGAGGACTGGACATGGACAACCGCAGAGAAACGGGCGAGCTTTTGTATTGGAGGTAGATGACATGGATCATTAGGTGGATGTCATAGCAGGTATTACCCTTGCTTTTACTTTTCCTGCTGTGACATTATTTGATACGGGAGCCACCCACTCATTCATATCATCTAATTTTATTGCCAAACACAACATTGCTTCTACACCATTATCTAGTTGTGTTAGAATTCTTACCGGAGGAGGAGTTGTACCAGTTAGTCGAGTTTATAGATCGGGCCCTATAGTGATACATGGCAGAGAGATGAACGCCCAACTCTTAGTCCTTCCTATGCCATCTTTTGATATTGTGCTTGGAATGGACTGGCTAAGCAAGTACCACGCTTTCTTCGATTGTTTTGGAGGAAGCATTCTTTTTAAGGTACAGGCCAGCCTGAACTTGAATTTGCCCGAGGATCCACAGAAATTCTTGATGGTATGCAGCTCGCAATGGACGATGTTGTCTATCATCCCATTATTTCAGAATTTTTAGACGTCTTTCCAGAGGATTTTCCAGGACTACCCCCAGACAGAGACGTAGAGTTTTCAATTGAACTAGCACCCGGAGCAGCACCTATAGCATCGCATGTTTACAAACTGGCGAAGAAGGAGATGGACGAGTTGAAGGCACAGTTAAAAGAGCTAGAGGAGAAAGGTTTTATCCGACCGAGTGCATCACCCTGGGGAGCACCAGTGTTGTTTGTACCCAAGAAGGATGGGTCCGTGCGTATGTGCATTGACTACAGAGCCTTGAATGCAGTGATAGTGAAGAACAAATATCCATTGCCATGCATTGATGACCTATTTGATCAACTCAGTGGAGCTAAAGTATTCTCGAAGATAGATTTGAGATCAGGATATCACTAGGTGAAAGTACGGAAGCAGGACATTCCGAAGACCGCATTCAGAACAAGATATGGGCACTACGAGTTTTTGGTCATGCCATTTGGATTGACCAATGCTCCAACGATCTTCATGGACTTGATGAATCGAGTCTTCCACCAGTACTTGGACCAGTTCGTGGTCGTCTTCATAGATGATATACTTGTCTATTCGAAGAGCCACGAGGAGCACGAGAAGCATCTGCGGATTATTCTAGAGACGTTGAGAAGAGAGCAGTTATACGCTAAGCTCAGCAAATGTGAGTTCTTCTTGGACAGAGTTTCATTTCTTGGATATGTTGTTACAGGAGATGGTATTTCTGTTGATCCAGAGAAGATCTCAGCAGTTGAGACATGGCCTGTTCCTAAATCAGCAGCAGAGATGAGGAGCTTCCTTGGACTTGCGGGATATTACCGACGGTTCGTGGAAAACTTCTCAAGGATAGCGGCACCTATGACTCGTTTGACTTGTAAGGACCAAGAATTTATATGGACCGACGAGTGTCAAGCCGCCTTTGAAGAGTTGAAGAAGCGACTAACTACAGCACCAGTATTGACTATTCCGTCAGGATCAGGAGGTTATGTGATCTACAGTGACGCATCAGGGAAAGGCTTGGGATGCGTATTGATGCAGCATGGCAAGGTGATTGCATATGTATCTAGGCAGTTACGAGTACATGAGAAGAATTATCCGACTCATGACTTGGAACTTGCAGCCGTTGTATTTGCTCTGAAGCTCTGGAGACATTACTTATATGGGGAACGAGTGAAAATCTATACCAACCACAAAAGCCTCAAGTACGTCTTCACGCAGAAGGAGTTAAATATGATGCAACGTCGATGGCTCGAGTTGATGAAAGATTTTGAGTTGGAGCTACATTAACATCCAGGCAAGGCTAACGTGGTAGCAGATGTAATCACCTGAAATTTTTAGAATTTAAAAACTTAACTTTCAGAATTTATTTAGCATTTTTCTGTAATTTTTAAAAAAATTTAACTATAGTAATCTAATTTTAAATGATTTTTAAATGATATTAAATAATATTAAAATATTATGAAAAATATATTTTCTAGTGTAAAATGAAAATCTAGACATAGGGTAATTTTTCGGGAATTTATTGGACCCCGGAAGTATTTTTAAAGCACTAAAAACTATTATAAAATTAACCTAATTAAACATGAACCCGGTTCATTGAACCAAAATAAACCAAACCGGTCGGTCTGCCCGAACCGACCCAACCCATCTTAGCGGGTCGGATCCGAGTCTGACCCGACCCGCTTGGACCCGACCCGACCCGCCTGAAACCTAACCCCCAAACTCATCACCTACCCGACCCTTCACCTGCCGGCGGCCGTTTTCGCCGCCGTGGCCGCCGGCGACCTTCCCCCTTCACCTCCCCCCAACGCCGGCTGCCTCCTCTTCCACTTTCGGCCAACTCCCGACCTTTCCACCTCCCCTTCCCTCTATAAAACTGCAGTCGGCCGCCTAAGTTTTTCCCCCTTTCCCTTTCTTCTCCGGCGAGCCCCCATTGACTCCGGCCACTCCCCTCCGTCCCAGCCAATCACCGGTGCTGCCCTCCAGCACCGACACTCGGCCGTCCTCGACCTTGCCGTCCTCCCCAGAACCCGTCGCCAAGTCCAGCTCCTCCGGCTGACTCCTCAACCCTCCAGCACCCGTCTCCTGCCCTCACCCAACTCCGGCCGGCACCGCAGCACCGGCACAGCCTCCACCCGCGCCCTGGCCAACTCCGGCGACACTCTCAGTCGTCCAGTACAGCCTTCGGCGAGCTCGGACACGACAGAGCCCAAGCCCTAGTCAGGACACGACCCAGACACATCCAGGACACGGTAGACTCGAACCCGGACACGCACAACTCAATTTTTGGAGCCCTGTTCAGGTACTCATTTCTCTCTCCTCGCTGCCCCGATTTCTGTTCCGTCAGTTGTGACGCGTAGGCTGTGTGACCCCCTCAGTGCCCGTACAAACCGCTCGGTGCATCGCGTCCTGTGGCGATCGCGAACCGCGATCCAAAAACAGGAAAATTAACGCCCTATTTTACCCCAGAACTGAGTACGCCCCGCCAAACGGGACAACTTGGTCGCGTGCGGTATTCATCGATACGTGCGCGTTGTTGATACGAACGTGCGGGATTTTGCAGAAGTTGATTCGGATGTGTGTGCACACTGAAATTAACGCGTATCCGCCAACAACGTCCCGTATCCGTCAATTCGGGAACACGCTGTAACTTAGTGTACACATGTCGGATCGAAACGAAACTTACGTCATCGGACTCGTAGCAATACGCTGGTCCTGTGACCCAAGTTTGGTTCGATCCTGAGAACGTTGATAAAATCGCGTATCGTGGGCCACACGGCTCTACTTGACGGGCGATTTTGAGATCGGCTCATCGGAATCCAATTCTGGAAGTTCCATTGGGTTCGTATCATCGTTCCTGACTTGTTGACACTAAGTTGGCCAAATTTAGAGACCTTTGACCCTGACACAATTTTCGGTGCAAAGTGCCCCACATGTGGACCCCGCTTTGACCAGAAAATATCATTTTTGTCCTTGTGTCCAAATTGGACTTAAGGACAGGCGTTTCTAGCTATTTTATATTTTCTGAGACTGTTGGTAATGTTCATTTCGGCTTTTGGAGGAGTACTTACAGGACCCACTGATACAGGGACAGCTACTGGTATTCCAACCCCAGGCAAGTGTACCTTGCCAACTTACAGTTCTGTTATTATTTACTTTGACTTAGTTATGTTTGTTGTACATGCTTAAACCTAGGACCATGTGACTTACTTAGTATCCGATTAATAGTCGGGTGCCAACCCCCTACGCGAAGTTGTGTACGTCATCTAGAGATGGACATTCGTGACCCTTTACATTCTCGTACTTGTTTTATCAAGTACATTATAACCAAGGACACTTGACACCATACATATGACAGAATTTTCCTGAGATATTCATGGTGATTCTGTGTAGGATACAGGATTGACATAGGCATTATATTCTTAGAGATTATATGACTTGTTGCATTAGCTATGATCTCACGTGACATGGACATGAGACGTTATGGACATGAGACGTGTGGTTACATTGGGTAGGAAAAGACACACAGGCTACAGGCTGTTCTATATATATCTACTACTATTGTGAGGTTGTAGACTCTCGAGCAGAGCTAGACCCATTACTTGTTATTACTGCTACCGGCTCCCCGACACAGAGCTTGTAGCGGTCTCAGCCTGAGTACTAGTGCTGCTCTCAGTTGTATTTTCACATAGATGGTTATGTAGTTGCCCTATTTATTTCATTTATTATTTTACTGCATTTATTTTGGCTTGTATTATTTGTACCTTTTTATGTCCCCTGAGGACCTGGATTCTGGATGATGTCCCCAGGTTTAGTAGAAGAGCATTATCCCGAGGTTTACGGGACAGGAGCAGAAGCTGTACCAGAACCTGTTGTTGGAGATGAACCAATCCCAGAAGAAGAGGTGATGGCTGAAGACTTTCCCTGAGTATATGTTATTTGTACTCATCAGATACTTTGTTTTGGACTCTTTTGTTCTGGTCTGTTGAACCAGTGTTTTAGATTATTATCGGGTTGTTCCCCAAAATACTTTGCTGAGACTGGATGTTGATTTACTTTTCTTATTGCTGTTGAACTTATTATCTTTGTGGATGAGATTAGTTATGACTTGTTGTTGTAGCCCTTATATTACAGCTTAAGTATGCTCCAATGGATCCATTAAATTGGGTTTTTCCATCGGTGCGTGCTGTTGGCCATTGCCACGTGTCTAGTCCCTTGGTATTTTGGGACTGGGGCGTGACATGGTTTTTGTGGTGGCCCATGCAGGTCTCATGACTTAATTGTTCGGTTTCAACTTAGGGACCGAGCAAGCCTGTAACAAGGATAGGATAGGTTATAGGATCTCATCCATTGGTTGAATCGTTTTTGAACTCTATATCGAATTCGAATTAAGTACTTGATTTGCATCTTGCTTTGATTCTACTGAACGTTCTCATAAAGTTTATTTTGGATGCAGAATAATAGATCCAAGAATTGGAGATGAAAATCCTTTGAGTACACCACAAGATGCTGTGGTTACCTATGGAGACGGAGTGACACCAGAGAATATAGGGCAATCCTCTCAAAGTGATCAAGCTGAACATCATAATTCAAGGTTCCGGCTTGACGACATCCCACCTCCACCACAGTTCACTCCATAGATGCCTGTCTTTCCACCAGGGCAAGCCATGGACGGGCAGCAGATATTTTAGATATTTTATGCTATGATGCAAGCCCAACAGCAAGTTCAACAGGAGGCGCAGTGTCATGAGGCAGAGTATCTGAGAACCAACCTAGTAACCGCATTGGAGCAGGCGAACCCACAAGCTAGGCGACCAGCGATGGGATCTATCACTGATTTCCGTCAACTCAAGTCCGATACCTTTTCGGGCAAGGAAGGACCAACTGAAGTGCACGAGTGGCTCACGAACACACAACACCAGTTGGAAGCAGCTGAACTTCCAAGGGAGAGATAGATGACTGCTGTCAGGATGCAGTTGACTGACAATGCACATCATTGGTGGTTATCAGAAGAGAGGAGGCTCGGACTGGACCGAGTCACTTGGGAAGAGTTCTTCAGACTCTTCCAAGAGATGTATATCCCAGCAGTTGCTCGGTCGAAACTTTGAGACAAGTTCAACCGCCTTATCCAAGTCAATATGTCGGTGGAAGAGTACAATGCCGAATTTATTCGCCTGAGTCGCTTCGCCCCTTCTCTAATTCCTACCGAAGAAGAGAAGGCGGAGAAGTTCTTCGACGGACTCAGGTTCGAGCTCCAGAGGTTGATCGGATCTTTTGTACCTACATCATACACCGACGTCCTTGCTGCAGCACGACACATGGAGCGCGTTACCAGGAGGGAGTCAAGTCTGAAGCGGCCATTCACATCAGTACCATCCAGGGCATCACAGGGGGATTCTGCAAAGCGACCCCACAAGAATCTACCTCAGAGAGCAGAACCAAGAACCCTACCTACTTGTCATTACTGCGGCAAGTTAGGTCACATTGAAAAAGAGTGTAGACGCAAGTTGGGACTATGCCTGGTTTGCAGATCCAACCAGCATCTATCCAGGGACTGCTCTGAACGCAGAGAGGGAGCACAAAGACTAGCTTTACCTGCACCAAGGCCAGCTTATCCAGCAGTGGGAGCACCGCAGACGGGAGTTGGAGGAGTCAGACCACCAGCTCCAGGAGGATATCAGCAGAGACCACCATTGCCACCACAAGCAGCACTATTCCAGCAGGCTCATCAGCAGAGGGGTCCAGCTCAGGGACGAGGACAGGCATTTGCATTGGCTGTTGAGGAGGAAGCTACTGCTGGAGAAGTTATAGCAGGTACTATTTTAGTAGCTTTATTACCTGCTGTAGCTTTATTTGATTCTGGAGCATCGCATTCATTCATAGCTGCTAGCTTCGTAGCCATCCATAGAGTAGCTACTGCACCCCTTTCGAAGATTAAGAGAATTCTTACGGGAGGTGGAATTATCCCGGTTAGTGATATCTGTAGATCTTGTTCGGTAGTAGTCTGTGGAAGAGAGATGCGAGCCCAATTTCTGATCTTTTCCTTGCCTGATTATGATATTGTACTTGGTATGGACTGGTTAAGTCAGTATTATGCGACTCTTGATTGTCGGCTTGGAAAGGTTATATTTAGACCCCCTGGGCATTCAGAGTTTGAGTTTCTTCGGGGAGCTGTAGAGCAAGGTGTTCAGCCAACTCTTAGGATATTATCTGTAGAAGGGGAGTCAGGTTACCCAAGAGTCATATCATAATTTGTGGATGTATTTTCTGATGATCTTCCAGGTTTACCACCTGATCGAGAAATAGAATTCACAATAGACTTAACTCCAGGAGCAGAGCCTATCACTTCATCAGTATATCGGCTAGCACCTAAGGAGTTAGTGGAGTTGAAGGAACAAGTTGATGATCTTCTGGAGAAGGGTTTTATCCGGCCCAGTGTTTCACCTTGTGGAGCACCCATACTTTTTGTACCGAAGAAGGATGGAACAGTTCGCCCGTATATTGATTACAGGGCACTAAACGCTGTGACCATTAAGAACCGGTATCCCTTGCCACGTATTGATGACTTATTTGATCAATTGAGTGGAGTTAGGGTATTCTCGAAGATTGACCTTAGATCCGGTTATCACCAGATTAGAGTGAGGAAGGAAGATATACCGAAGACAGCCTTCAGGACCAAGTATGGATACTATGAGTTCTTAGTAATGCCGTTTGGTTTAACCAACGTGCCAGCTGTGTTCATAAGTTTGATGAACAGAGTTTTCCATCAGTACTTGGACAAGTTTGTGGTTGTGTTTATTAATGATATTCTGGTATATTCCAAGAGCCACGAAGAGCACGAGGAGCATCTCAGAATCATGCTAGAGACGTTGAGGCAGGAGAAGTTATATGCCAAGCTCAGTAAATATAAATTTTGTATGGATAAGGTGCCTTTCTTGGGACATATCATCTCAGGAGAAGGACTTTCAGTTGATCCAGAGAAGGTTGCTGCCATTGAGACTTGGCCTATACCAACATTAGTTGCTGAAGTGAGAAGTTTTCTAGGACTTGCTGGATATTACCGAAGGTTCGTAGAAAATTTCTCAAGGATTGCGGAGCCGATGACGAAGTTGACACGTAAGGACCAGGAGTTTGCATGGACAGAAGAATGCCAGAAGGCCTTTGAAGAATTGAAGAGGCGTCTAACAACAGCACCAGTCTTGACTCTTCTTTCAAGGTCAGGAGGTTTTGTTGTTTATAGTGATACGTCAGGTAGTGGACTAGGATGTGTTTTGATGCAATATGGCAAAGTTATCGCTTATGCATCGAGACAGTTGAAAGTCCATGAGAAGAACTACCCAACGCATGATCTTGAGCTAGCTGCATTAATATTTACACTAAAGATTTGGAGGCATTATCTTTATGGAGAGAAGGTGGAAATCTTCACTGATCACAAAAGTCTGAAGTATGTATATACTCAAAAGGAGCTCAACATGAGGCAAAGACGATGGCTTGAGTTGATGGTGGACTTTGATATAGATCTGCAGTACCACCCGAGGAAGGCAAATATAGTAGCAGACGCACTCAGCAGGAAGCCTACGGCTTATTTCTTGACGATGCAGCCTGAGCTATTGAGATATCTACAGGAGCTCCGGATAGAGGTTATTTTACCAAGACAGAGTGGCTTGCTGGCTAATCTGGAAGTTAAGTCATCGCTTGTGGAGAGGATTAAAGAAGCTTTGCCTACTGATGCTAGATTTCAAAGACTTAAAGAGAAGACAGAAGCAGGCATGCAGACGGGACTTCGCATACATGAGGATGGGACATTAAGGTGCGGGAATCGCCTATATGTTCCAAATGGAGAATTGAGACAAGAGTTAATGACTGAAGCACATAGCTCTATGTACTCTGTTCATCCAGGAGGAACAAAGATGTACCGAGATTTAAGGCAGTATTATTGGTGGCATGGAATGAAGAGGGAGATTGCAAGATTTGTGGCTAAATGTTTAGTCTGCCAACAAGTAAAGGCCGAGCATCAAAGGACTGCTGGTATGTTGCAGCCGCTTCCCATACCAGAATAGAAGTGGGAACATATCACTATGGATTTCGTCACAGGATTTCCAAGGAGCCCCAGCGGAAGAGATGCGGTATGGGTTATCGTGGATCGACTCACTAAATTGGCACATTTCTTGCCGTTTAGAGTTGGACAGTCTACAGAGGTACTAGCCGACATGTATATGCGACAAATCGTAAGATTACATAGAGTGTCGGTTAGTATTGTATCGGATCGAGACTCGAGATTTATATCTTATTTTTGGTGAAGCATGCAAGAGAGTCTTCGCACCAGACTCAAATTCAGTACTGCCTATCATCCACAGACAGATGGCCAATTAGAACGTATAATCCAGATCTTGGAGGATATGCTGCGATCATGTATGTTAGACTTTGGAGGGTCTTGGGAAGATCATTTGCATTTGGTAGAGTTCTCATACAACAACAGCTATCAGGCAAGCATCCAGATGGCACCTTTTGAGGCGTTGTACGGTAGAAAGTGCAGATCGCCGATATGCTGGAGTGACTTTGGAGAGTGTCAAATATTGGGTCCAGAGTTGGTAATGCAAACAGAGGAGAAGGTGAAACAAATTTAGAATCATCTTCGTGCAGCTCAGGACAGACAGAAGCATTGGGCTGATACACACAGACGTCCCCTGGGATTCAAAGAAGGAGAGCACGTATTCTTGAGGATTTTACCTACTCGAGGTACCATTCAATTTGGGAGCAGAGGCAACTTGAGCCCAAGGTATATTGGGCCATTTGATATTCTGGAGCGCATTGGTGAGGTGGCTTATCGTCTTGCATTACCTCCATCTTTAGAAGGAGTGCATGATGTATTCCATGTCTCACAGCTGAGAAGGTACGTGACTGACCCAAGTCACGTAGTTGATCATTTTGAGATCGCAGTAGGCCCAAGCCTGAGATATGAAGAACAACCAGTGGGTATACTCGGCACCAGTGAGAAGACACTGCGAGGACAGACAATTAAACTGGTTCGTGTGGCTTGGAAGCAACACTCTCCTGGGGAATCTACCTGGGAGCGGGAGGATATCATGCGCCAGCGTTATCCCCACTTATTCGAGGATGCAGGTATAACCTAAGCCATTCTTGTAAATTCCATAGTTCTGTTCTTTAGTAGCTTATTCTTTGATTGCGAGGACGCAATCTTCTTAAGGGGGGTAGATTGTAATCACCTAAAAGTTTTAGAATTTAAAAACTTAATTTTCAAATTTTATTTATCATTTTTCTGTAATTTTTAACAAAATTTAACTATGGTAATCTGATTTTAAAAGATTTTTAAATAATATTAAATAATATTAAAATATTATGGAAAATATATTTTCTTGTATAAAATAAAAATCTAGACATAGGGTAATTTTTCGAGAATTTATTGGACCCCGAAAGTATTTTTAAAGTCCTAAAAACTATTGTAAAAATTAACCTAATTAAACCTGAACCCGGTTCATTGAACCAAAATAAACCAAACCGGCCGGTCTGCCCGAACCGACCCAACCCATCATAGCGGGTCGGATCCGGGTCTGACCCGACCCGCTTGGACCCTACCCGACCCGCCTGAAACCTAACCCCCAAACCCATCACCTACCCGACCCTTCACTTGCTGGTGGCCGTTTCCGCCGCCGTGGCCGCCAGCGACCTTCCCCCTTCACCTCCCCCCAACGCCGGCCGCCTCCTCTTCCACTTCCGGCCAACTCCCGACCTCTCCACCTCCCCTTCCCTCTATAAAACTGCAGCCGGCTGCCTAAGTTTTCCCCCTTTCCCTTTCTTCTCCGGCGAGCCCCCATTGACTCCGGCCACTCCCCTCCGTCCCAGCCGATCACCGGCGCCGCCCTCCAGTACCGACACCCGGCCGCCCTCGACCTCGCCGTCCTCCCCAGAACCCGACGCCAAGCCCACCTCCTCCGGCCGACTCCTCAACCCTCCAGCACCCGCGGCCAGCACCCGTCTCCTGCCCTCACCCGACTCCGACCGGCACCGCAGCACCGGCGCTGCCTCCACCCGTGCCCCGGCCGACTCCGGCGATACCCTCAGCCATCCAGCATAGCCTTCGGTGAGATCGGATACGGCAGAGCCCAAGCCCTAGTCAGGACTTGGCCCGGACACATCCAGGACACGGTAGACTCGAACCCGGACACGCGCAACTCGATTTTTGGAGCCCTGTTCAGGTACTCATTTCTCTCTCCTCGCTGCCCCAATTTCTGTTCCGTCAGTTGTGACGCGTAGGCTGTGTGACCCCCTCGGTGCCCGTACAAATCGCTCGGTGCATCGTGTCCTGTGGCGATCGCGAACTGCGATCCAAAAATAGGAAAATCAATGCCCTGTTTCACCACGGAACTGAGTATGTCCTGCCAAACGGGACGACTTGGTCGCGTGCGGTCTTCACCGATACGTGCGCGCTGTTGATACGGACGTGCAGGATTTCGCAAAAGTTGATTCGGATGTGCGTGCACACCGAAATTAACGCGTATCCGCCAACAACGTCCCTTATCCGTCCATTATAGAACATACTGTAACTTAGTGTACACACGTCGGATCAAAACAAAACTTGCGCCATCGGACTCATAGCAATACGCTAGTCCTGTGACCCAAGTTTGGTTCGATTCTGAGAACGTTGACAAAATCGCGTATCGTGGGCCCCACGGCTCTACTTGACGGGCGATTTTGAGATCGGCTCATCGGAATCCAATTCTAGAAGTTTCGTTGGGTTCGTATCATCGTTTCTGACTTGTTGACACTAAGTTGGACGAATTTGGAGACCTTTGACCCTGACATAATTTTCGGTGCAAAGCGGCCCACATGTGGACCCCGCTTTGACCAGGAAATGTCATTTTTGCCCTTGTGTCCAAATTAGACTTAAGGATAGGCGTTCTAACTATTTCATATTTTCTGAGACTGTTGGTAATGTTCATTTCAGCTTTTGGAGGAGTACTTACAGGACCCACTGATACAGGGACAGCTACTGGTATTCCAACCCCAGGCAAGTGTACCTTGCCAACTTGTAGTTATATTATTATTTACTTTGACTTAGTTATATTTGTTGTACATGCTTAAACCTAGGACCGTGTGACTTACTTAGCGTCCGATTAATAGTCGGGTGCCAACCCCGTACGCGGAGTTGTGTACGTCATCTAGAGATGAACATTCGTGACCCTTTACATTCTCGTACTTGTTTTATCAAGTACATTATAACCCAGGACACTTGACACCATACATATGACAGAATCTTTCTGAGATATTCATGGTGATTCTGTGTAGGATACAGGATTAACATAGACATTATATTCTTAGAGATTATATGACTTGTTGCATTAGCTATGATCTCACGTGACATGGACATGAGATGTTATGGACATGAGACGTGTGGTTACATTGGGTGGGGAGAGACACACAGGCTACAGGTTGTTCTATATATATCTACTACTATTGTGAGGTTGTAGACTCTCGAGCAGCGCTAGACTCATTACTTGTTATTACTGCTACCGGCTCCCCGACACAGCTTGTAGCGGTCTCAACCTGAGTACTAGTGCTGCTCTCAGTTGCATTTTCACATAGATGGTTATGTAGTTGCCCTATTTATTTCATTTACTATTTTACTGCATTTATTTTGACTTGTATTATTTGTACCTTGCTATGTCCCCTGAGGACCTGGATTCTGGATGATGTCCCCAGGTTTAGTAGAAGAGCATTATCCCGAGGTTTACGGGACAGGAGCAGAAGCTCTACCAGAACCTGTTGCTGGAGCTGAACCAATCCCAGAAGAAGAGGTGATGGCTGAAGACTTTTCCTGAGTATATGTTATTTATACTCATCAGATACTTTGTTTTGGACTCTTTTGTTCTGGTCTATTGAACCAGTGTTTTAGACTATTATCGGGTTGTTCCCCGAAATACTTTGTTGAGACTGGATGTTGATTTACTTTTCTTATTGCTATTGAACTTATTATCTTTGTGGATGAGATTAGTTATGACTTATTGTTGTAGCCCTTATATTATAGCTTAAGTATGCTCCGATGGATCTATTAAATTGGGTTTGTCCATCGGTGCGTGTTGCTGGCCATTGCCACGTGTCTAGTCCCTTGGTATATTAGGACTGGGGCGTGACAGCAGACGCGTTAAGCCGGAAGCCAGCAGCTTACTTCTTGACAGCACAGAGGGAACTATTGGAGGACTTGTAAGAGCTTGGCATTGAAGTGATATTACCCGGAGCAGATGGGATACTAGCCAACTTGCAAGTACAATCATCATTGGTAGAGAGGATTAAGGCAACTTTGCCTACAGACGCCAGATTACGGAGACTGAAGGAAAGTACAGAGGCCGGAGAGCAGACAGGATTGCGCATTCATGAGGATGGGACATTACGATGTGGTGATCGTCTTTATGTTCCAAATAGAGAGATTCGACAGGAGCTGATGGCAGAGGCTCATAGTTCGATTTATTATATTCATCCTGGAGGCACCAAGATGTATAGCGACTTACGACAGCACTTTTGGTGTCATGGAATGAAGAGAGAGATAGCTCGCTTTGTAGCTAAATGTCTGGTATATCAACAAGTGAAGGCAGAGCACCAGAGGATAGCAGGATTATTGCAACCACTTCCGATTCCAGAATGGAAGTGAGAGCACATCACCATGGACTTCGTCACGGGTTTTCCCAAGAGTCCAAGTGGGAGAGATGCAGTGTGGGTAATAGTGGACCGACTCACCAAGTCAGCCCATTTTATACCTTTTAGAGTTGGTCAGTCTACAGAAGCTTTAGCTGACTTATATATGAGGCAGATCGTGAGATTGCACGGGATACCAGTCAGCATTGTATCGGACAGAGATTCGCACTTTACATCGCACTTTTGGAGGAGCATGCAAGAGAGTCTTGGTACTCGTCTGAAGTTCAGTACATCTTACCACCTGCAGACAGATGGGCAGTCAGAGCGTACTATTCAGACCTTGGAGGATATGTTGAGGGCTTGCATGTTAGACTTCGGAGGATCATGGGAGGACCACCTACATCTTGTAGAATTTTCTTACAATAATAGCTATCAAGCGAGTATTCAGATGGCTCCATTTGAAGCATTGTATGGAAGAAAATGTAGGTCTCCTGTGTGTTGGAGTAACATGGGAGAACATCAGATTCTGGGACCCGAGTTGGTGGTCAACACCGTAGAGACAGTCAAGAAGATTCAGGGACACTTGCGAGCAGCGCAAGATAGGCAGAAGCAATGGGCAGACCTTCATCGTCGTCCCTTGGAGTTCAAAGAGGGCGACCACGTCTTCTTGAGGATATTACCGACCAGAGGCACCATCCGATTCGGAGGGTGCGGCAAGTTGAGTCCAAGGTATATTGGACCATTTGACGTGCTCGAGAGAGTTGGAGAGGTGGCATATCGACTTGAGCTACCACCTTCACTGGAGGGAGTAGATGACGTATTCCATGTGTCGCAGCTCAGGCGATATGTGGTAGACAGCAGTCATGTTCTCGACCATTCAGAGATCACAATTGGGCCGAGCTTGTCTTACTAAGAGCAACCCATGGGAATCCTTGATCGTCGAGAGAAAGTGTTGAGGAACCAGTCTATTCCCTTGGTTCGCGTAGCATGGAGGCATGGCGCGCCAGGAGAATCAACTTGGGAGCGCGAGGACGACATGCGCAAGCATTTTCCGAACCTATTCGCAGACCAAGGTATGAATTTACATTGTTAATTTATATCTCATACCATCCTTGCATTCTATCATGGCTTAATTTTAATTTCGAGGACGAAATTTTTATAAGTTGGGTAGAATGTAAAACCCCCTTCCTAAAAAAATCGTATATACCCTTTTATTTATTAATTATTAATTTAATTAAGGTAATTAGTGGCTAAATAGGAGAAATAGATTTTTAATAATTTTTATTTTAGGTGTTCGGGCACTTAGAGGATTTATGGGACCATCAGGAATTTTTTTCAGAATTTATTTCATGTAGGAGACCCCTTGAGCAGTTGCTAGCCTAACGGTGTGTATTATTCTAATCTATAAATTTTCTTATGAGTATATATATATATATATATATATATATATATATATATATATATATATATATATATATATTTAAAAAGAAAAAGGAAAAGAAAAGAAAATAAGTTATTAATAAACTAATAATACTAATAAATAATACAACTAATAACCTTAAAGCAACTTGCAACTTAGCAACTTAGGCAGCAAACTTCGTTAGCAAAACAAAAACAAACATTCCTATTCCACCTACTAGCAATCCCACAGCCAGCGTCCAACGCCCCCCGCGGACCCGCGACCGAACCATTCTCTCTCTCTCTCCCTTTTCAAATTCATATATATATATATATATATATCTGTGTGTGTGTGTGTGTGTGTATTATTTCTCTAAAACCTTAACCTAAAACCTCCAGACCCTCCTCTTCTCATCTAGACCTAGAGAGAGCCGCCACCGCAGCCAGAGAACCCCGCCAGGCCGTCCAAACCAATTCCGACGACTGCGACCCCGCGCACTGCAGATTCCCACACGAGGTACCTTCGTTCCGGAGTTGCTTTCCGTCGACTCGCTCAACCAAATATCGTTCCGTCTTCACCGGTATGCTCACCCCTTAACCATCTTCCATATCTGTATGATAGCAGACCACGAACAATACGAAACCCTAGGCGAAAACAGCGCCCAAGTTGGCGCAAGCAGACCGAATTTTGGGATCGCAGAAAACTACGGTGACCACCCATGTTGCCGAGTTCGTATCTCCCACCACAGAGATCCGAATTCGGTGTTTCTTTTTTGTATGCGTAGACCACTTGACCTAGTTTATTTTCTGTTAAATAACCCTAGATTATTAGCTGCTGTGGACAGAATAAAATTCATCACAAAACCCCGCAAATCCACTTTTTCCAGATTTCCAAAAGTTGGAAAACGGAGCGCGTCCCGCCAAACGGGACCGCCCCGCCGTGTACCAAGTATACCGAACGGTGCGTGCAGCGTAACCGGATATGTAACAATTTGTGGAAACTGATTCGGATGCATGTGCGCGCCGAAATCAGGCCGTATCCGCGGACACATCCCGTGTCGTAACTTTTGTGGAAGTCGCGCGCATTTACTGCACGCACGTCAGATTGCGACGAAACTTGAGCCACTAGACTCGTGGTAACGCGTTGGTCCTGTGACCCAATTATCACGCAATTCTGAGATGGTTGACCAAATCGCCAATTGGCGGGCCCCACAGTTGACTTTTTGGACAAAATTGTGTTTGGCCCATCGGAATCCACATTTGGACATACCGTTGGGTTCGTATTGACATTTAGAGTTGTTTGACCTATAGTTTGTCCCATTTAGAGACTGTTACCCTTGGTACGCTTTTCGGTACAAAGTGGGCCATACGTGGACCCCACTTTTACTCAAAATTACCGTTTTGCCCCTGTGTCCAAATTGGACGAAAAGGGAGTGATTTTTAGATATTTTGCTCATTTCGGAAATGTTTGTGATGTCTATTTCAGCATCCGGAGACGTTTGTTCGGAGGCCATTAGTTCCAAATCCTGTGTCCTTGACATTGGACGCTTACACTTTACAGATTTCTTGTCAGGCAAGTATACCTTGCTATTGTACTGTATTTACATTCCATATGAGGCATGCATATTTATTCTGTTTATTTTAGTTCATTTATTTTAACTGTTATATAAACTGTGCGTCCAAGGAAACTTGGGTGCAACGACGGTGTCGTCGTACTATATTTTTATTTATGTATATGCATTGGACCTACTTTATGAGACTACCCCATCTTCATGAGACATTTATGTTTCATTGGCCATGACACTATTCTTACACGAGTGTGAGTCACATGTAGGACACGGACTTGCGTACACGGCTGGCCACTGGTACGTATAGGTCGTGCGACGGATAGGGATAACTGCCAATAGAAACTTTGCATGCTAGTAGACCTGGCGGTTATTAGAGGTTTATCGTGTCATGGACATGACATGCTTAGAGCATTGGGTGGGGAGAACAACAAGTACCGCATTTGAACTCCTTTACACTTTTTCTATTGTGCGCCCGGATTCTCCGTCGGAGATACAGGTGGTGATGACCACTATATATTATGTACTATCAGACGGGCCAGCGGCGTTCAAAAGACGACGTGCCTTTTAGGCCCCTGGATCTCCAAAAGAGAACTATGCCAAATCCCAGTTTTCAGCCAGATAGCTCACTTGTGGGGAAAGGTATTCTTAACTGCATTCACTTAGACGGTTAGGCGACCCCATTGGATGTTTATATTTTAGTACTTTATTGGCATATATTTTTTGTATCTTGTTACGTCCCTCTGAGGACCTGGTCCCTTTCCAGATATAGATGAGCAGGAGTACCCGCAGGAGTATGGACCTGGACCTGACGCTAGTTATCAGTCTGAGGCAATCTTACCTTCTGATTATATGTGATTCATTGTAGCTGTTTAGAGATTCTAGTTGCTATTCTTTTCGAGACATTTATTCTTATATTAGAGTTTATTCTCTTCTCTCTTTAATAGTTTATTATAGTCGATTTGCAGTGGATTTGTTTCCATCCGACTATCATACTTTGAGACTGCTTATTTGATACTCAGTTATTGATTTTCATTTATCTAGTATTTATGTTGTGGATGAGATATAGAATTGCGTGTGCCTTGTTGTGACAGTATATTACCACTGTGGATTAGATATTCATGTACAGCGTACGTATGTATATGATTTCCATATATTGGAGTTCGTATACATATGGCTGGCATGTTACGTATTCCTAGTCCTACGTATTTTGGGACTGGGGCGTGACAAGCCCGATAACAGACCGGAGGACAGAGACAAGGACAGGCCTTTGCATTAGCAGCTACTGAGGAGGAAACCGAAGGAGAAGCAATCACAGGTACCATTTTAGTTATATCTTTACCTGCGACTACATTGTTTGATTCTAGAGCTACATTGTCATTTATATCTAGTAGATTTGTAGCAATGCATAGAGTAGCGACTTCCTCCTTACCTAAGAGTTGGAAGATTCTTATCGGAGGAGTTATCGTGCCGGTTACCAGTACTATCAGAACGTGCTCAGTAATTGTATGTGGTAGAGAGATGAGAGCGCGATTCTTGGTATTACCCATACCGTACTTTGACGTTGTGCTTGGCATGGACTGGTTAAGCCAGTATAATGCCATACTGAATTGTCGAAAGGGTAGCATCACTGTTAGACCGCCAGATCAACCGGAGTTTGAGTCATTGCGAGGGATCGTTGAACAAGTAGTAGGACAGATAGCGAGAACTTGCATGGCTATGGAGATTGTACCCCCGCCAATAGTTGTAGAATTCAAGGATGTATTCCCCGAAGAACTGCCAAGCTTACCTCCAGATAGAGACGCGGAGTTCACTATCGAGCTAGTACCTGGAGCAGCACCAGTATCTTCTAATGTATACCGATTGGCGAAGAAGGAGTTAGATGAGCTGAAGCTACAATTAGAAGAGTTACAAAGCAAGGGATTTATCCGTCCTAGTGCATCACCCTGTGGAGCACCAGTGTTGTTTGTACCCAAGAAGGATGGAACAATATGCATGTGCATTGATTATAGAGCCCTTAATGCTTTGACTATCAAGAACAAGTACCCCCTGTCGAGGATTAATGATTTATTCGACCAGCTGACAGGAGCAGTGGTGTTCACAAAGATCGACTTGAGATCGAGTTATCATCAAGTGAAGGTGCGAAGAGAAGACATTCAAAAGACAGCATTCAGGACTCGTTGTGGTCACTACGAGTTCTTAGTGATGCCTTTTGGACTGACGAATGCGCCGGCTATATTTATGAACTTGATGAACAGAGTATTCCACCAATACTTAGACCGGTTCATGGTAGTCTTCATCGACGAAATCTTGGTGTATTCAAAGAGCCACGAGGAGCACGAAGAGCACTTGAGACTAGTGTTAGAGACACTAAGGAGAGAGAGGCTTTATGCCAAGCTGAGCAAGTGCGAGTTTCTCCTAGATCGTGTCGCTTTCCTTGGACACGTTATCTCAGAAGAGGGCATCTCAGTTGATCCTACGAAGATTTCATCAGTAGAGACAGGGCCAACCCCTACCAATGTCTCGAAAGTGAGGAGTTTCCTAGGACTTGCCGGATATTACCGGAGGTTCGTAAAAAACTTCGCAAAGATTGCAGAGCCAATGACCCGCTTGACCCGTAAGGAGCAGGAGTTCATTTGGACAGAGGAGTGTCAGAAGGCATTCGATGAGCTGAAGAAGCGTTTGACTACAGCACCCATCTTGACCATACCATCTGGACCCGGAGGATTCATAATCTACGGCGATGCATCCGGGAAAGGGTTAGGATGCGTCTTGATGCAGCATGGAAAGGTTGTAGCTTATGCTTCTAGACAGTTGAGGACACATGAGAAGAACTATCCCACCCACGACTTGGAGCTTGCCGCGGTGATTTTTGCCTTGAAACTTTGGAGGCACTTTTTATATGGAGAAAGAGTGAAGATATTTACTGATCATAAGAGCCTAAAGTATGTCTACACCCAGAAGGATCTGAACCAGAGACAGAGACGTTGGCTCGAGGTGATGATAGACTTCGAGATCGAGCTACAGTACCACCCGGGAAAGGCCAACGTAGTAGCTGACGCGTTGAGCAGAAGACCTATGGCATCCTTTTTGACTATCCAACAGTATCTGTTGAGAGATCTAGAGCATATGGGTATAGAAGTCATTATGCCCGGAGTAGATGGACAGTTATCGAGTTTCCAGTTGCAGTCGACATTAGTGGAGAGGATCAAGGCTGCTTTGCCAACAGACGCCATATTTCAGAGGCCTAGACAGAAGACAGAGGCTGGAATACAGACAGGATTGCGTATACATGAGGACAGAACTTTGAGATGTGGAGATTGTCTCTATGTTCTAAATGGAGAGCTTCGTCAAGAGTTGATGACAGAAGCACACAGTTCAACCTACTCTATTCATCCAAGAGGCACGAAGATGTACAGGGACTTGAGACAGTACTACTGGTGGTACAGAATGAAGAGGGAAATAGTACGCTTTGTGGCCAAGTGCCTGGTGTGTCAGCAAGTCAAGTCTGAGCATCAGAGATCTGCAGGATTGCTTCAACCACTCCCTATACCGGAGTAGAAATGGGAGCATATCACTATGGACTTTGTTACGGGCTTTTTGAGGAGTCCTAGTGGGCGCAATGCAGTATGGGTATTTGTGGATAGACTCACCAAGTCCGCACACTTTTTACCCTTTAGAGTTGGGCAATCGACAGAGGCCTTAGCAGATATGTACATGAGAGAGATTGTGTGCCTACATGGAGTGCCAGTTAGCATCGTGTCTGACAAGGATACGAGGTTCACGTCTTACTTTTGGCAGAGTATGCAAGAGAGTCTTGGTACTCGTCTGAAGTTTAGCATAGCGTATCACCCCCAGACAGATGACCAGTCGGAGCGCACCATTCAGACACTGGAAGATATGTTAAGAGCATGCATTCTTGACTTCGAAGGATCATGGGAGGACCATTTGCATCTGGTCGAGTTTTCTTACAACAACAGCTATCAAGCGAGCATCCAAATGGCTCCCTATGAAGCATTGTATGAAAGGAAATATCGTTCCCCAGTATGTTGGAGTGACATAGGCGAGCGACAGATTCTCGGACCAGAGTTGGTTATTCGTACAGTAGAAAAGGTGAAGAAGATCCAAGGGCACCTACGAGCAGCACAAGATAGACAGAAGTATTGGACGAATGCGCATCGTCGACCCTTAGAATTTCAGGTTGGAGATCACATATTTCTAAAGATCTCACCTACTCGAGGGACTATCAGATTCGGAGGCAGAGGAAAGCTGAGTCTGAGGTACATCGGACCATTCGACGTGTTAGAATGCGTCGGAGAGTTTGCTTACATGTTAGCCTTACCGCAGACCTTGGAAGGAGTTCATGATGTCTTCCATGTATCTCAGCTGAGGAGGTACATACCAGATCCGAGTCACGTACTTGACCATTCAGAGATCACAGTTGACCCGAGCATATCATACCAAGAGGAGCCTGTTGAGATTCTGGACAGGAGTGAGAAGGTACTGCGAGGACAGACTATTCCCTTAGCTCGCATCGCGTGGAGACATCATGCACCAGGCGAGTCAACTTAGGAATGCGAGGAGGACATTAGACAGTGCTATCCCCATCTCTTCGAGGGAATAGGTACGCATTAGCATTTTAATTTTAGTCAGTAGTTCGTACCATGCGTAGGGTTTAATTTTGAGGACGAAATGCTCTAAGGAGGGTAGATTATAAACCCCCTCGACCAACTCAGGATTAATTGGAATTAAATTAGGAGACTAGGATTTAATTAGATGTAATTAGCTTTAATGCACAGCATTATTGTAACTTAATACCCCTTACGATTGCCTTGACGTTTGGAGCACTATACTAGTAGGTACTCCCAAACCAATTAAGTACTCATCACCTAGACAAGCCAGACTACCCACCTGCACTTTGTGCAACTGTTAGATTCCCACTATGATGCTTAAATCTAGCTGCACAATAGTCATTACAAAAGCCTAGGTATTATTGTAATAAACCACTTTCTCCTAATGCCTGATGCATTTGTTTGTAATCTAAATTAAATTGAGGCCAAGATCACCCAAAACAAGTCACAACTAAGCCCTGTATACCTATCATGTGGACCAGACCCCACCCCAAGGAGTCCAGACAAGCCCAAGGCCCGAGACCTGGCCATAAACCCCTTCCTATATAAATAACTCTTCCTACTACTATTGTAACCCTAACACCTTCACCCTCTTTTCTCAACCCTAGCCGAATCCCCCCTCCCCTTGCCGAGATCCATCCCTGCCGGACTGAACCACCCCTGACTCGCTGGACCACCACTCAGACCCCGCATCTCCGCCGGAACTCCACACCCATCCAGCCACCATCACCATTCCATTCAAACCCGACAACCCGAGCCCGCTGCCGCCACCCGACTTCCAAAACTACCGCACCCAGGCCCGCCAGACGCCGCCAGACACCGTAGCCCGACTCACCGGACCCCCACTTCACCATCATCGACCGCCTCCACCCACATCATCACCATCCCCGACCATCACAGCCCCCATTAAACCCCCGGCCGATCATCACATCTTTCCACCACCCTCCAGCGCCGGCAACCACCCCGAGAGGCAGACCCCGACCACCCCATGACCTGACCATCGTGCCCGACGCTGTCTCAGCCTACTGCCTTCGAGACAGACCGCTGTATCCGCGGCTGCAGCCATCGCAGTCGACTGAACGCCGGCAGGCCGATTTCGTCCATACGCCGACCGGAGTTTACCCTACGTCGGAGAAGACAGTCGACCAGCGAGCGGAGCCCCTCGCTCGGTCGATCAGTTACTCGTTCGTTGAACCCTTTTCCCTTGTGTCCTATTACTTCTCCTTCGTGTCGTCGTGTCGCACATTAACACCTAGTACTAGTATTTTACCTAGTTAGTAATATATGCATGAAAGCTTATTTAATTTGTTACTAATAAATAATTAATTATTCTAAATAAATAACCAGTTATCAGGAATAGGTAATTCATTAGAAATACAAACACCTGGATATAAACCTAGTTGTTTGAACATAGAAAATAGAGACATGTGTTCGCACAGAACCGAAATCATGGACAACCCATAACTAGATAATTATTGCCTCGAGACACATGTTAACCGAAGACAGAACATGTGTACACCCTAGCTACGTACACATGTGACGCTGTACTCAAGCAACAGTGAACTCGCAATAGTATTCAAGTATAGCGTCTTAATCGTGTGTAGTTAATGCGTAGTGTCTGATGTCTGTATTGTTGTGTTATATTGTATGTCTAGGGTTATTGGATCAGCTAGGAGATACTGCAGGAGCAGGCTATTGGCATTCACATCTTGAGGACTCAGGCAAGATACCTTGCCATATTTACTGTCTAATTGAAATTATGCATATGTTGTATTGTATTCTTGTTGCTTTCCTTTTATACAACTGTGCGCATCCGAGATTGACTCGGGTGTAGTCGACGGATACGTCGATGATTAGTATACTTGACCTAGTCCATAGCTGACTCACTGCATTGGAGGATACTCTGATATTTTTTGAGACCTGACACTCCTACACGTTTATAGTGACAAATCTCATGTTGGGATGCGGGTTTGCATGTTCGACTAGCTATCACCGCATGTGACATGCATCACGGTTAGCAAGTAAGTCAGGACTATTTCAGTGTAGAGACTTGGCATTTAGATACGGGGTATACACGTCAAGCAATTGACTTGTATATCTACATTGGGCGGGGAGGACGACTAGTAGGCATATAGGACACCCCACTCCTTTATACAGATATCGCACTCGACGGAGTGATACGGACGTATATATATATATATATATATATATATATATATATATATATATATATATATATTACAGATACCACGTTCTGTAGAGTGTTAGACGTTACTTGGTGATATTACATATACCATACTCTATAGAATGTTAGACGTTATTGTATTCCTGTGCCCGTGTTATAGGGGACATGTATGGCATATACTAGCAGGTTGCCACGACTGGTAAATTACGTCAGTATATGTCTAGCCTACACCTTCTCATATACTCACACCTGTCCTCATATTGCATTCACTTAGATGATTAGCACACCCTTTATTGTATTTATTTTATTCAGTATTTATATATGGCATGCTTCTATGTATCTTGTTACGTCCCTCTGAGGATCTGGTACCTTTCCAGATTTGGACGAGGCTTACTACCCCACAGTGTACGGCCCAGGATAGGAGACGAGATTTGCTACAACTGAGGAGTTAGAGGTGCAGTCGTCAGAGTTTTCGTGATCACTTGGTAGGCCTTCTGCCTAGGATTGGGAGTATCGTTATCTAGTCAGCCGATGTCCTAGTTATTACTCTTTCATCTTTCATTTCAGTACTTTTATTCCGTTATAGTAGTGGGTTTGTTCCTACCAGACATTACTGATTGTACTATGATATCTTGAGACTGGTGTTTATCTTCCAGCAGTTTATTTAGTACTTTTTGCTCTTGCATATTGTGGATGAGATTAGATTAGTTGTTATTGACTGATATTGGACATGTTAGTATTGTAGGACAGCGTAGCACTCTTCATAGATCCATTAAATTGGGATATCCTCGGAGACGTGTCAGTTGGCTATTGCTACGTGGCCTGGTTTCGTGTACCTTTGGGACTGGAGCATGACAATATAGGTCTATAAACACTAGGATATAAAAGTAGAATCATAATAGAAAGTAGAATATAACTATAATAGATAAAAGATATAAAAATACCTGAAAAAATATACAACACACCATTAGATCACGCATCATCCAACCTGCTCAAATAACCTAGGAGGAAATCAGGTCCTCAGAGGGACGTAATAAGATACAAATAAAATATGCCATAATATAAATACTGAGTAAAGTAAATCAGGGTAAACTATCCTTCTAAGTGAATGCAAATTGAGGACAACTTAGTGTGTATGGAAAGGCTAGGCTAGACATATGCTAGCGTAATCCACCAATCATCGTGACTGGCTAATCTATGCCATATATGCCCCCCAGGTTAGGATAATTTGTATGTAATAACAGCTATAACGTTTTGAAGAATATGACATCTACATATATAACGTTTGTAATGCTCCGAAGAACGTAGTATCTTCATATATTCGTAACGCTCCAAAGAATGCGGTATCTGTATAAACATATAGAAGTTGGTATCCTATACGGCTACTAGTCGTCCTCTTCGCCCAATGCCAATGTACAAGTATCACGACCCACACCCAAAAAATCGGACATGAATCGTGGGTACGTCCAGCCTATGCCGCAGCATCGGTGGTAGAACGTAGTCTAGGTCTCCTATCTAGCTAACAATCTCACACAATCAATATATATACCTGTCAAGATCTCAACTCCAAATGGAGGAGTAATATTGTAATGATAACATAAGTACTCAATCACGAATCTAAGCACGATATGATAACACAGAAATCTAACAACTACAAAGTCTAAACAATTTCTACTAAAACAACAAAAATATCAATAATAATAATAATACAACAACATCCTGAATCAAATATACAATACAAGGTCTCAATCCAAAATTGGGGACAAATTGGGTACCAAAAGCTAATAAAAATAACAACTGAGGTCCAAGTGATCCCGGCTACCAACCCGAAAATTACTCCTAAACTAGGGGGTCCCTGTCTGCACCATCGACAGGCTGAGGTCCATAAAACATCCGACACCAATCATCTGGAGCCTTTGAAAAATATATCCAGTCAGGATTGGAGCAAGTACACCTCTAACAGCAGTTCCAGTTAAATGATAAAAACTATAAAATAGTTGTAGCAAGTAGCAAGGTAAATAAAATAAGTATGAACAAGAAATATATATATATATATATATATATATATATATATATATATATATATATATATATATATATATATATTATCACTGGTACATAAAGGTAAAGATGCATGAATATCAGAAGCAAGATAGTAATAACTGCAGGATACAAGAAATCTAAACTAAGAGTAAGTGTGTGCACAAGAACATGTAGTGAGTCCAGCAAGAGTACATGTAATGAATTAAGTCCAGAAACTATAAGTGAGACCAGCAAGAAATACAAGAGAGTCCAGACTAGAAAGAATGAACTCGTGTCTTTAAAATACCTGTTTCGACATGTAAACGGCTAGGGGTAAGTACGGCTCATCGCGCATTGGGTGCGCGGCTGCTATCATTCCAAATTAGACCAGAGAGGGTGATTCCAGTGATTCCAGTTGGGAATGTTTACATGTCTACTCGAGTATTTCTCCGTCCTGACTAATACAAGTAAATCCAAGACCCGACACGTAAATCAAGTATGAGTCCAGCCAGAAACATGAGTGATGCCTGTAGTGATGCCTGTAGTGATGCCAGTAGGTGATTCCAGAATAGAGGCCAGAAACATGAAATATATGTGTCGCAAGTAAATAAATCCAGAAATACTAGTCCGTGTCATGCCAAAAAAATTAGAGAATAGTATACTAGAAGCTTAATCATAATAATTATCAGATAATAAAAACTATCAGAGAATATACTCACCTGACATCCTGAGCAACTGACAATTCGAACTGGTGTCGCAATGACCTATTATGAAAAGAAAGGTTAAACAGGGTTCTAAAGAGTTAAAAAGATATAAAGTAGCTAAAAATAAGCTTCTAGGGTTTTTCTAGGTCAAAATGGTCAAACCGATAAAATCGGGGTCAAAAAATCAACTCTGGATCCAAAAAGTTAACTCTGGGTCAAATCTAGGTTAAAAGTTGACTTTGGCGGTCAACCGGGTCAATTACGATCAACTCTAGGTCAAACTAGGGTGCCCCTAAAATTTTAAGTCAAAACTAGGTCATTAAGCTAATAAACCCTCAAACTCGCCTCCTTGAGATACCGGGATACCCTCGGTATCCGATATCTCAACCTACGCTATATGCCCCGTCTATACCCTCTAAAATATATATTAGCACGCAAAAATATATACACCTATACATATAAACCCAACTCTAATCTCATTCCTACGCTAAAACTCAATACCTTGCCCCGACGCTCAATACCTTGAGTATCTCAAGGTATTGAGATACTCAAGCCTTACCCCTCACTAACACTAGCTAACTAACTAACTAACTATCTATATATATATACTACTATATGCTACTATATATATAATATATCTAACTATATATATAAATATATATATATATATATATATATATATATATATATATATATATATATATAACCTAGTGTATAGGTAAATACCTCAATACCTTACCCCTATACCTCAATACCTTGGTATCTCAAGGTATTGAGATACCTTACCTTCTAATTCTAGCTAACTAGCTAGCTATCTATAATATATACTTATCTATATACATAACATCAATATATATATATATATATATATATATATATATATATAACTTAGTATTATGCTACCTTAATACCTTACCCCTAATACCTCAATACCTTGGGTATCTCGAGGTATTGAGAAACCCAACTATCCCCACCTCTCTAACACTAACCATATAGCTAACTATCTATATAAATATATACACCTAGCTATATATCTAGGCAATATGTATATAAACACATATGTATATATTTATCTACGTATCTATACATATATCCACATACACATATACATATATTCATATCTATACATATATATATCTCTAACTATATATATATATGTACTAATACCTACATATCTATCTATACTTATCTATGTATCTATCTATCCATATAAGTATATATATACATCTATATAAATACATACATATATATAAAAGAAGGGGGAGGGGAACTAGCTGGAGTGCGTGCGCTGCTTGAGCTAAAACATGCTGCTCACGCTGCTGTTGCTGCTGCAGCGTGCTTCCACTGCTGTCGTGGCGCGCTGCTGCTGTCGCGGCGCTACGGCGACGCTGCTGTAGTGGATGCTCGCTGCAGATGAAATGCGCTGCAGGGCCCTCTCATCCTCTCTCCCTCTCGTTCGACACACCACACACACACAGACACACAAGCATACACACTCACTGATACATATATATATAAACCCAAACATATATACATATATATATATACACACAACCATATATATATATAGGTACACACACACATATCTATATAAACACACACACACACACACACACACACACACACACACACATATATATATATATACACACACACACACACACACACACACACACACTCATATATATATATATATATATATATATATATATATATATATATATATATATATATACATAAACCATAAACACATATCCACACTCACACACACGCTCACAAACACACACTCACACTCACACACTCTCACACACACACTCTCACACAAACACTCACACAACTACACACACATAAACATAAATATATACACATACATATATACAGACACATATATATATATAACTACACACACCTACACATACACAAACACCAACACACACACTCAACCACACTCACCCCTACACAAAAAAACATATATATATATATATATATATATATATATATATATATATATATATATATATATATATATATATATATATATATATATATATATATATACTCAAAAACTCTAATACACACTCCTCGAAGCTAAACCAACGCGCACACAAGCTCAAAACCTAGAAACCAACTCGAAATGGCCATTCGATTATTTCGACGAACACGTGGAGTGCGGTTTGCAAAACCACGTGAAACGCACACCAAACCTACTCGGAATCGGCCCAAAATTTACCCACAAGTTCTCTCCGATTCTAGGTCCGTGGCAAAAATATGCACGCACATAGAACCTACGACGACGAAAACTCCTAAATCGCCCAAAACTCCCAAATCTTCGTGACACGATCTCATGTGTCCGAACGGAGATATTTACTTATCCTCAAGACACTCAAGCACGTCTATCTAGGTTCGTCTAACCTAGGGCAACACCAAAAATTGGGCCAATATCGGATTTTACCCAAAATTGACACAAAACCTAATGTCAAAGTCTCCAAACACATCCAAACAAGCTCCAACTTTCTTCCACGGGTAGCCCTAAGGTCTAGGAAGATTCTAAACTACTAATTACACTATAGTAGAGTAATCACAAGGAGAAAAATTAGGGTTTACCTCTTGGAAGTTGGAATCCCAAGCCAAAGTCTCCAAAAAGTCTCAAATCCACCACACCAAGCTTCCAACCCAAGCTCCAACACCAAATCTAAGCTCTACACACCTAGGTTAGGGGAAAGCAAAAGGTTAGGGTTGCATTAATGGAAGAAAATAGAAGAAGAAAGAGAAGAAAGAGAAGAAAGTGAAAAAAACTTACTTGGATGACAAATTTGGAAGAAGAAAGAAAAAGAAAGGAGTGGAGAAGAAGAAGAAGAAGAAGAAGTGGAAATAAAATAAAAGTGAGGGGGGGCTGCTGGTCTTGATCGGCCATGGGATAGGAAATGGGTTAGGGTTGGTTGAAATGACCAAAATGTCCTCCAAATCAAGTCATCCTAATTGGAGTTTGGGTTTGGGGTTCCAAATACACTCAAATAAATTCCTAATCACTCCAACTAACTAATAAAAATATAAATAACTATTCTAAGCCAATAAATAAGTCTAACAAGGGTGTTGGTTGGGTCTGGCATGGGTTCGCTAGAGTCTGACATGGGTCCAGGCTAGCAAAAACACAAAAATAACTAATAAAAAAAATAATACAACCAATAATTAAATATTAATAAAATTATTTATGATAAATAAACAATTAACCAAATTAAAATAAAAAAATATCCTACTCTGGAAATGGGGTAGTGACAATCCCATCCTCCTTAGAAAATTGTGTCCTCGAAATTTAAAGTCGATCGCACTCCCTCTAGGTCAAACCCCCAACAATCACAGTAAAAAAAAACTCTACCTAAACAACATACACGATCATGGTCCTACTGGTCGTGTTATCACAGTCTCAATCAGGGTCACTACACTATCTACCACAGCACAAAAGAAAAGTCTAACGGGTACTAATGAAGCACACCACAAGGAATGGAAAAGGACAGAAAGAAGAACAAAGAGACATACCTGCTAACCCGACACCCGTAGCATCGGCCTCCTCGACCGTCAACGCATAAGCCCTGCCCTGCTGGGGTATATCCCTCTGCTAGTGTGGGGCATGATGCTGTACCACAGATACCCTAGCTTCAACTCTTTGATCCTGTGCTCCACAAAATAGAGGTGTAGTAGGGAAATCTTTTATCTGGTGAGCAGCAGATCCACAGAACAAATATACCTTCAACCACCTCCTACAAACATCCCAAGTGTGTCCTGCCTTCCTGCAGTAGGCACAAGTGGGCACCCTCTGATCCTGACCTTGCTGCGCTGTCTTCTGCCCATAGGGACGCTTAGTCGGTCCCGCACTACCACTCGCACTACCTGAGTCATCCCTGACTCTCTTGGACTTGAGCTCCAAGTCATCCTCTTCCCTCTGAGCGTCTCCTACTATCTGCTCGAAAATTGCCTCGCGGTCGCTCCTAATCAAAGACTTGACCGCCATGACCAAGTCCTTACAAAACTTCCTCAACTTTGCTGCCTCACTCAAGCCCTCCATAAATCTGTCCAGTCTAGAGAACTCCGCTGCATACTCGTCCACCATCATGCTCCTTGGACGAGTGCCTCGAACTGGCTCTCCAAAGCACTGAGCGCTACATCTGGGAAAAAACTTCTCCTTAAAAAGTCTCTTGAAAGCCTCCCAAGTAAGCTCTGGTGCCGCGATCCTCGTATCAGTGCGATACCATGTCAAAGCGAGATCGAACATCTGACTGCCCGCTGCCTCTATCTGCATACTGTCTGGAATCTGTGCCAGCCAAAAAATTCTCTCAATATGCTCTATCTAGTCATCCGCGTACATGATACCCTCTGTACCCCAGAACTCCTTGGGCCGCATCCTCTGGAAGTCAATGATACTGCCCGGCCTCGGATGCTGAGTCTGATCTGCCTGTAGCTGAATCTGTGCCACTCTATCCACTGCCGTCATGGCCACCTGGTGGGCATTCTCAATGTCCAGCCTCATCACATCCACCTGGCGGTGCTGTACGTCCATCATCTTCCTGAAGAACGCAAACAATTGCGTGGCGTCTACTGGTACAGGCGGTGGTGGAGGCACCACCGGAACGACTGGGGTAGTCCTCGGATCGACAGGTAGAGGAGGATTCCCGAGAGAAGCAGATGCTCCCTCAACCGCAGGAGTGGTGAGTGGAGTGGTAGCAGCCGCCTGAATATGAGCTGGACGATAGGTAGCAGACCTCTCGGTAGCAACTGCTGGGACGATATGATGAGATCGTGTCTTCAGAGGCATTCTGAACACAGATCAAAAGAAGTCAATACGGCACAAGATACGATATTATCAAAGAATGACAGTAATATTTT
>JAYESA010000020.1:26400774-26435774 GCA_036927795.1 Iris macrosiphon | reverse complement strand
AAAATAACTAATAAAAAATAATACAACCAACAATTAAATATTAATACAATTATTTATGATAAATAAATAATTAACCAAATTAAAATAAAAAAATATCCTACTCTGACAATGGGATAGTGACAACAAGTCTCCAGTACGACGTGGACATCTCATAACTATAATGCAAGTCACTAAGAACTATACAACTATGCTAAGTACCGTCACACGTGCTACTCGCACTGATAGCCAGTCGAGTGCGTAAGCCCGTATCCTAAAATAAACTCACTCTGTGACATGAAATGGTACGTGATAAGGCCTCAAAGTTATACTGATAACTCCATAACTTTATATGTGTCCACTAGATACTAGGTCAAACACAAGTCCTAACGTCAATGCATTCGTTGACTGCACCCGAGTCATTCTCGGACTCGTACAGTTATATAATATTCAGAGCGCAAAATATATTAATAATAATAACTTAATTTAAATAATACAATAAGGTAAGGTATACTTGCCTGGATATCAAAGCTGCAATATAAGGAACCTGCTCCAGCATCCAAGTCTGAATGATCCTAAGAGCCTATATAGTAATAGCAAATCAGTCACTATGACACGGTTCACCAAGTACGCACAAGAGTACAACTACTCTAGGTCATTAGACAAATATGGTCTAAAATAATCAAGGGTACAACTTACATACTATAATTAGTAATCATGATTCCATAACGACTAGGGGTAGCGACTAGGTCATCAACCACAAGTATCCGTGTTGTCATCCTCAAATATTCCTCACCACCACAATTATGACAACTAGGTCAGATTAGGGTAAATTTCAAATCATGTATGACAAGCTAGGTCAACTAGGTAGGTTGAGTAAACAAGTATCCAGATAAGGGGTAATCACCAAGCGTACTAGCCACATAACCTCTCCAAGTATTCTAAATGTGTACTTTCTCAAATGACATAATCACAGCCATGACTAAGGTTTATATAGGTGCTAAGTTTTACTCCAACACCTAGGTACTAAGTGTTATCTCTTTAGGTTCTATGCACAAATATATATTTTGTCCTCTAATATTTGTACACAATAAGTCAAGGTTGCTAACTACCTACTAGCAATTGTCTACAATTCAAGGAACTAATGTAACTCAACTTGTGTATTTAGAAATAGGTTAGGGCTTTATTTTATATATAAAAACCATCACCACTACATCTCTAGTATCATCACCCAATTCTAACACCACAAGTTCACAAAATCAATATCTAGTTTGCATCTATTCTAGCATGGCACTCTAATATTTGTAAACTTGCATCCTTATTTTACACAAGTGCACAATAATATCCCAACAAATGTTGGTCCTAACATGGTAATAGAACACTCCCTAACATGGCATCATTTATATATATAATAACTAACTTAAGTTTACATTCATTACAACTCAATACCACACTAATTAAATATGCTCCTTAAGTTATGCACACTAAGACAATGAACACTAGCTAATCGTGGCATACAATACTCTCTAGCATGGCATACTAATGTGACAACTTAAAATTTCTCATCCTACACATGAGCACTTATATATAACCCAAACAAGAGTTTAATCCTAACATGGTATAAAATGATCTCTAACATGGCACTAATTATAAATATAAGTACTTAAGAAAAACCTAGGATACAAACACAACTATTAGAAGAACACTTACTAACCTAATACATGCATGAATAACATCACTAATAAAATTCTAAACTAATATAAATTCTGAAATTAAAATAAAATGGAGTTATTAAGAATTTGAACAAGTAATTAAATTGGTTAGGGTTATGGCAATGGTAAAGGGGTTATAGGCATGGAAATGTGTCAACAACATATATATATATATATATATATATATATATATATATATATATATATATATATATATATATATATATATATATATATATATATATACAAGAAGAAGTAGAAGAACAAGTGGAGTGAAGTTCACATAATTTATATGTAGAAGTACTAGAAGATGGGGAACAAGAGGATGAAGTTTGTGCAATATATATTAAGAAGAAAAGAACAAGGGTGGGGTGTGCTCCTCCAGTATTTTTTTGAAGTTCATGCAATATTTTGAAGAAGAAGAAGAAGAAGAAGAAGAAGAAGAACAACAACAACAACAACAACAACAACAACAACAACATGAAGGAGAGATTGAAGATTACCTTGGAATCAAGTGTTCAGGGGGGTCCTGGACACTTGTTGTCGGGTAGGGGTTTTTTCTTGAACTGAGGTAAAGAAGAAGAAGAAGAAGAAGAATACTAGCAGTAGCAGCAGCTACTATAGCAGTAGCAGTAGCATACAACAGCAGCAGCTATTGCAACAACAACAACAGCTAGTTGTAGCAGTAGCAGCTGGGGCAAGGGTGGGGGTTGAAGGTGGAGGTGGTCAGTGAAGGTGGTGGTGGTGGTGGTGGAAGTGATGGAGAGGGTGGTGGTAGATGGTGAAGCTGCTGGTGGTGGTGGAAGTAATGGAGAGGGTGGTGGTGAAGCTCGGGTAGGGGGGTGATGATCGAGTAAAGGATGAGGGAAATAATAATAATAATAATAATAATAATAATAATAATAATAATAATAATAATAATAATAATAATAATAATAATAAGAAGAAGAAGAAGAAGAAGAAGAAATAAAAGGAGAATGAGGGGTCGGGTACATGGGGCTCTCCCTAAGCCAATCTTTAATCTTCTTGTGTCACTCATAATTACACTCTCTTGTGATTTATTTTAATCTCATTAGCCTACACATTGGTGTAGCTAGAAATAGGTAATATTTAATGTGGATTGAAGGGTTGAGGTAAAGAAAATAATTCTCCTTTTAGTTTAAATCTGAAATTACACTAACCATGGTTTAACTAAGTGTATTTAGTCATGGGAGTAGTGTTTGGTGTTGTGTAGAAATGGTAATTGATGTTGGATGTTTGGTATGACTCATGTGAGGGTGTGTGAGGGTTCAAGTTGAGTTTGGACTCGTTTCGGGCTCGGTCAAGTCGGTTGACCAAAATGTGTAGAATCGGTGTCATTGGTGTTTGACAATGAATTGGAAGCACTTAGGACTTCAATTGAGTGGGGACATAAGTGTCATGGATGAAGTAGACTTAGAGTAGATTATTATCGTATATTGGGTTGCAAGGAACGGATTGAGGTTGTATCTCCATTTTTTATTGAAATTGACATAGGTACAAAGTCTATGATTGAATTCGGATAATTATGATGAATATTGTGCGATTAAAATAAAGCACAAGAGAGTATAATTATGAGTGACACAAGAAGATTGAAGATTGGCTTGTCTAGGTCAAGGATGTGCAACTTGTTGGAAGACAAGAGCTGGCGTAGTGCTCTAGAAATTTAAATAATGGTAATATGCAATAATTGAATCAAAATTTAAAGTAGTGAATTATAACTCCAATAATAATTTTAGAATAATTCTAAATAAATTCCTAAATCTAGATTTTGGATCAGAGGGTTTACAACAGTCACGGCCGATGGTTTAAATAAATTTCTAAATTCCTAAATCTAGATTTTGATATTCTAATCGATTGTTATATCTTATATTTTGTATCATTTTGTACTTTGTATGCAATAGAAAGGGAATATAATATTTTGTACTTTTGTATTGTGATAGTGCAATAGATAGTGACTATCAAAGAAATAAATTAAAATAAAATAAAATAGAATATTTTGTACTTTTGCCTATATGTTGCGCAATGAGTCATGTATATTGAGCTTTGGTATCTTTTTCAACTTATATATATATATGTTGACAGTCCTATTTTTTATTAGAAAAAATTAGGATTGTCAATATTTTGAAAGTCCTAATAACTACTAGGACTATCAAAATTTTGACAGTCCTAGTTTTAATTTCCCGTCCTTCAACATATATATAAAAGTTACAAAATATAATAACTAAAAACTAGGACTGTCATAATTTTTACAGTCCTAATAGCTATTAGAACTGTCAAAATTTTGACAGTCCTAATTTTAATTCTCTGTGTTTTAAAATATATATATATATAAACTTACAAAAACATAAAAGTTAAAAACTAGGACTGACAAAATTTTGACAGTACTAATAGCTATTAGGACTGTCAAAATTTTGACAGTCCTAGTTTTAATTTCCTGTGTTTCAACATATATATAAACATACTGTCACGCCCCAGTCCCAAAATACGTAGGACTAGGAATACGTAACACGCCAACCGTATGTATACGAACTCCAATATATGGAAACCATATACACACGTACGCTGTACATGAATATCCAATCCACAGTGGTAATATACGGTCACAACAAGTCACACGCAAATCTATATCTCATCCACAGCACAAATAATAGATAAATGGAAATCAATAACTGAATATCAAATAAGCAGTCTCAAAGTATGATAGTCGGATGAAAACAAATCCACTGCAAATCGACTATAATAAACTACTAAGGAGAGAAAAGAATAAACTCTAATAATAGAATAAATGTCTCAAAAAAGAATAGCAACTAGAATCTCTAAACAGCTGCAAATGAATCACATATAATCCGAAGGTAAGACCTCCTCAGTCTGATAGGTAGCGTCAGGTCCAGGTCCATACTCTTGCGGGTACTCCTGCTCATCTATGCCTGGAAAGGGACCAGGTCCTCAGAGGGACGTAACAAGATACATTTAAACATGCCAATAAAGTATTAAAATGTAAACATCCATTGGGGTCGCCTAACCATCGATGTGAATGCAGTTTGAGAACAACTTTCCACCAAATGGGCTATCTGGCTGAAAATTAGGATTGGTATGACTCTCTCAGAGAATCAGGGGACTCAAAGCATGTCGTCTTTTGAACGGCAGAGGCCGCCAAGTAGTATAGGGGTCATCACCGCCCATATCTCCAGCGGAGCTTCCGGGTTACAGAAGAAAAAAGTGTAAAGGAGCCAAAATACCTTACTTGTTATTCTTTCCACCCAATGCTCTAAGCATGTCATGTCCATGACACGATAAAACCTCTAAATAACTGTCAGGTCTGCTAGCATGCAAAGTTTCTATTGGCAGTTATCCCTATCCGTCGCACGACCTATACGTACCAGTGGCCAGCCGAGTACGCAAGTCCGTGTCCTTTATGTGACTCACACTCGTATAATAATAGTGTCATGGCCAATGAAACATAAATTCCCTATGAAATGGGATAGTCTCATAAAGTAGGTCCAATGCATATACATAAATAAAACATAGTATGACGACACCGTCGTTGCACCCAAGTTTCTTTGGACGCACAATTTATATAATAGTTAAAATAAATAAACTAAAATAAGCAGAATTAAACATGCATGCCTCATATGGAATGTAAATACAGTACAATGGCAAGGTATACTTGCCTGACAAAAAATCTGTAAAGTATAAGCGTCCAATGTCAAGGACACGGGATCTGAAACTAATGGCCTCCGAACAAACCTCTGGATGCTGAAATAGATATCACCAATATTTTTGGAATGAGCAAAATAGCTAAAAAGCACTTTCCTTTCGTCCAATTTGGACACAGGGATAAAACGGTAATTTCGGGTAAAAGTGGGGTCCACGTGTGGCCCACTTTGCACAGAAAAATATGCCAAGGGTAACAAACTCTAAATAAGATAAATTATAGGTCAAACAAACTCTAGATGTCAATATGAACCCAACAGTATATTCAAATGTGGATTCCGATGGGCCGAACATAATTTCGTCCAAAAAGTCAACCGTAGGCCTGCCAATTGGCGACTTGGTCAACCATCTCAGAATTGTGTAAAAATTGGATCACAGGACCAGCACGTTACCACGAGTCCAGTGGCACAAGTTTCGTCGCAATTTGACAAGCGTGCAAAAAATGCGTGCGACTTTCGCAAAAGTTGGGACACGAGATTTGTCCGCAGATACGGACTGATTTCGGCATGCACACGCGTCCGAATCAGTTTTTGTAAACTCTTACATGTCCGGTTATGCTGTGCGCACCATTCGGTACACTTGGTACACGACGGGGCAATTTCGTTTGGCGGGACGTGCTCTGTTTCACAACTTTTAAAAATATAAAAAAAGTGTGTTAGCAGAGTTTTCCAACGAATTTAATTCTGTCTACAGAAGTTAATAATCTAGGGTTATTTAACTAAAATTAAACTAGGTCAAGTGGTCTACGCATATCAAAAAGAATCATCGAATTCGGATCTCTGTGGTGGGAGATACGAACTCAGAAATATGGGTGATCACCGCAGTTTTCTCCGATCCCAGAATTTGGTCTATTTCTGCCAACTTTGGTGCTATTTTCGTCTATGATTACGCGTTGTTCGAGGTCTACTATCACACAGATATGGAAGAGAGTTAAAGGGTGAGTATACCGGTGAAGACGGAGTGATATTTGGTTGAGCGAGACGACGGAAAATAACTCTGGAACACAGGTACCTCGCTGCGGAATTCTGCAGTGCGTGGGGTACGCGGGGTCGCAGTCGTCGAGATTGGTTTGGACGGCCTGGCGGGGTTCTCCGGCTGCGGTGGTGACGCTCTCTAGGTCTAGATGGTAAGAGGAAGGGATTGGATGATCTAGGTTAGGATTTAGGATGAAATAAGTATATATATATATATATATATATATATATATATATATATGAATATAAGAGAAAGAAGGGGGTGTGCACGTTCGCGGGTTAGTCAATAGCCACGGGGGTGTAGTCTGTGGGATTATGCAAAAGGGGTGGCTCACATGCATGGACGGGTTTGCAAATTAGAAAAAAAGGGGCGGCTGCTAATGGTCCAGCGGATGACTACTTTGCTGCTAGGTTGGTTTGCATGGAAATTTAGTAGGAATGGGTAGTTAAGTAGTTACTAGTAGTTATTTAATAGTTTTTTCTTTTCTTTTCTTTTCTTTTCCTTTTATATTTTCCTTTAAAATATATATATATATATATATATATATATATATATATATATATATATATATATATATATATATATATATATACTCATAGGAAAAATATAGAATTACACTAATACATACCATTAAGCTAGCAACTGCTCAAGGGGGTCTCCTACATGAAATAAATTCAAAAAAATTTCTAATGGTCTCATAAATCTCCTAAGTGCACGAACACCTAAAATAAAAATTAATAAAAATCTATTTTTCCTAATTAGCCACTAATTACTACAATTAAATTAATAATTAAAAAAGGTATATACGATTTTTAGGATAAGGGTTTTACATTCTACCCAACTTATAAAAGTTTTGTCCTCGAAATTAAAATTAAGCCACGATAGAATGTCAAGGATGGTATAAGATATAAATTAACAAAGTAAATTTATACCTTGGTATGCGAATAGGTACGAAAAATGCTTGCGCATGTCGTCCTCGCGCTCCCAAGTTGATTCTCCTGGCGCGCCATGCCTCCATGCTACGCGAACCAAGGGAATAGACTGGTTCCTCAACACTTTCTCTCAACGATCAAGGATTCCCACGGGTTGCTCTTGGTATGACAAGCTCGGCCCAATGGTGATCTCTGAATGGTCGAGAACATGACTGTTGTCTGCCACATATCGCCTGAGTTGCGACACATGGAATACGTCATGTACTCCCTCCAGTGAAGGTGGTAGCGCAAGTCGATATGCCACTTCTCCCACTCTCTCGAGCACGTCAAATTGTCCAATATACCTTGGACTCAACTTGTCGCGCCCTCCGAATCGAATGGTGCCTCTAGTAGGTGATATCCTCAAGAAGACATGATCGCCCTCTTTGAACTCCAAGGGACGACGATGAAGGTCTGCCCACTGCTTCTGCCTCTCTTGCGCTGCTCGCAAGTGCCCTTGAATCTTCTTAACTGTCTCTACGGTGTTGACCACCAACTCAGGTCCCAGAATCTGACGTTCTCCCACGTCACTCCAACACACAGGAGACCTACATTTTTTTTCTATACAATGCTTCAAACAGAGCCATCTGAATACTCGCTTGATAGCTATTATTGTAAGAAAACTCCACAAGATGTAGGTGGTCCTTCCATGATCCTTTGAAGTCTAACATGCAAGCCCTCAACATATCCTCCAATGTCTGAATAGTACGCTCTGACTGCCCATCTGTCTGCGGGTGGTAAGATGTACTAAATTTTAGACGAGTACCAAGACTCTCTTGTATGCTCCTCCAAAAGTGTGATGTAAAGCGCAAATCTCTGTCTGATACAATATTGACTGGTATGTCGTGCAATCTCACAATCTGCCTCATATATAAGTCAGCTAAAGCTTCTGTAGACTGGCCAACTCTAAAAGGTATAAAATACGCTGACTTGGTGAGTCGGTCCACTATTACCCGTACTGCATCTCTCCCACTTGGACTCTTGGAAAAACCCGTGACGAAGTCCATAGTGATGTGCTCCCACTTCCATTCTAGAATTGGAAGTGGTTGCAATAAGCCTGTTGTCCTCTGGTGCTCCGCCTTCACTTGTTGACATACCAAACATTTAGCTACAAAGCGAGCTATTTCTCTTTTCATTCCATGCCACCAGAAGTGCTGTCATAAGTCACTATACATCTTGGTGCCTCCAGGATGAATAGAATATATCGAACTATGAGCTTCTGTCATCAGCTCCTGTTGAATCTCTCTATTTGAAACATAAAGACGATCACCACATCGTAATGTCCCATCCTCATGAATGTGCAATCCTGTCTGCTCTTCGGCCTCTGTCCTTTACTTCAGTCTCCTGAATCTGGCATCTGTAGACAAAGCTGCCTTAATCCTCTCTACCAATGATGATTGTACTTACAAGTTGGCTAGTATCCCATCTGCTCCGGATAATATCTCTTCAATGCCGAGCTCTTGCAAGTCCTCCAATAGTTTTCTCTATGCTGTCAAGAAGTAAGCTGCTGGTTTTCGGCTTAACGCGTCTGCTACCACGTTACCCTTGCCTGGATGATAATGTAGCTCTATCTTAAAATCTTTTATCAACTCGAGCCATCGATGTTGCCTCATATTTAACTCCTTCTGCGTGAAGATGTACTTGAGACTTTTGTGGTCTGTATAGATCTCCACTCATTCTCCATATAAGTAATGTCTCTATAGCTTCAGAGCAAATACAACAGCTGCAAGTTCCAAGTCATGAGTCGGATAATTCTTCTCATATACTCGTAACTACCTAGATGCATATGCAATCACCTTGCCATACTGCATCAATACGCATCCCAAGCCTTTCCTTGATGCGTCACTGTAGATCACATAACCTCCTGATCCTGACGGAATCATCAATATTGGTGTTGTAGTCATTCACTTCTTCAACTCTTCAAAGGCGGCTTGACACTCGTCGGTCCATATAAATTCTTGATCCTTACAAGTCAAATGAGTCATAGGTGCTGCTATAGCGCCCCGTTCTCCCGGTGCGGAGAATGCGGCTAAGAAACACAAGTCGGTATCGTTCGATCGGGATAGATTGATTAAGAACTCGTCCTCGTTATGGATTTGTTTCTTCGGAATCGATTCTCATATTCAGTGGACTGCGCCCCAAGGATCGGCTTAGCGACAGAGTCAGGAGGGACCTCTCCGCTGCTAGCTTTTATGCCTCGGTTTTCGATGTCGCTTGTTGCTTTCGTGCTTTGAGTTGGTTTTAGGATTTGCTTGTTTTCCTTGAACGGTTTCGATGGTTTCATTGTTTTCGTTCATTGAACTGCACTTCGATTCTGAGATTTGGAAAGAGAGGAAAGAATATTAATCGAACTGTTCGTGTGTAGGTGAACGAGCAGTAGGCGGCTTACGAGCGGAGTCGTGAAGCACCTCTTTCCTTCTCCCTTCTAAAATCTAAGTGAGTGGCTACCAACCCGATTAGCTAGCCCTGCTTCCAAGCTTCACATCTAAAATCTTGCACTCTTCTTTGCCCCGATCAACCGATACCAAGTAATAATAAAATAAACCAAGATAAAAGAGAATAGACTTGGTTCCGTATGCTTGTCAATATAACTTCCTGAATGGATACTGAACTGCATGCTTGTTCGTTTATAACTGTTCTATGAATCATGCTAAGTATGGAACACATTATATGCGCTAAACTGTTCAATGAGGCTATGTTAAATGAATCATGCAATACTGACTATCCCGTACTCTTGTTGCCTCAATTGCATGAACTGTTAACTTAGTAAACATACTGTTCGATCACGGACAACTTGTGCACAAGGTAACTGGTTCCTGCGGACGGTTGCTGGGGCACTGGCACCGATCCGGTCCGGACGAAACTCTACTGTATAGTCAACTGTACTAGACGGAATGGCTTGGAGCACCCACTGTACTTTCACTGTAAACCATTCTCGTCTATGACTAGTGTCCTTATTGGCATACGCCAGTGATCTATTGTATATTTAAACCTGTTGCAAACTAACTTGTGTCTTCATGGCAGGGAAGGCATGGTAAGTATTGTGCAGGTCATTCAGACGGACAGGTAAAATCCACCGAACGGTGGCACGTTCATTTCAGTAAATTCTATATGCTGTTTACTTGAAAATGAGCTAAGGCAAGATAGAAACCCACAAATATGCATGCTTCATGAAAACAACGTGTTGATTGGTATAGTCAGGCTAGCTCGTGTGCAGGTGAACTGTTCGTGTGCAGGTGAACGAGCAGTAGGCGGCTTGCGAGCGGAGTCGTGAAGCGCCTCTTTCCTTCTCCCTTCTAAAATCTAAGTGAGTGGCTACCAACCCGATTAGCTAGCCCTGCTTTCAAGCTTCACATCTAAAATCTTGCACTCTTCTTTGCCCCGATCAAACGATACCAAGTAATAATAAAAGAAACCAAGATAAAAGAGAATAGACTTGGTTCCGTATGCTTGTCAATATAACTTCCTAAACGGATACTGAACTGCATGCTTGTTCTTTTATAACTGTTCTATGAATCATGCTAAGTATGGAACACATTGTATGCGCTAAACTGTTCAATGAGGCTATGTTAAATGAATCATGCAATACTGACTGTCCCGTACTCTTGTTGCCTCAACTGCATGAACTGTTAACTTAGTAAACATACTGTTCGATCACGGACAACTTGTGCACAAGGTAACTGGTTCCTGCGGACGGTTGCTGGGGCACTGGCACCGATCCGGTCCGGACGGAACTCTACTGTATAGTCAACTGTACTAGACGGAATAGCTTGGAGCACCCACTGTACTTTCACTGCAAACCATTCTCGTCTATGACTAGTGTCCTTATTGGCATACACCAGTGATCTATTGTATATTTAAACCTGTTGCAAACTAACTTGTGTCTTCATGGCAGGGAAGGCATGGTAAGTATTGTGCAGGTCATTCAGACGGACAGGTAAAATCCACCGAACGGTGGCACGTTCATTTCAGTAAATTCTATATGCTGTTTACTTGAAAATGAACTAAGGCAATATAGAAACCCACAAATATGCATGCTTCATAAAAATAACGTGTTGATTGGTATAGTCAGGCTAGCTCGTGTGCAGGTGAACTATTCGTGTGCAGGTGAACGAGCAGTAGGCGGCTTGCGAGCGGAGTCGTAAAGCGCCTCTTTCCTTCTCCCTTCTAAAATCTAAGTGAGTGGCTACCAACCCGATTAGCTAGCCCTGCTTCCAAGCTTCACATCTAAAATCTTGTACTCTTCTTTGCCCTGATCAAACGATACCAAGTAATAATAAAAGAAACCAAGATAAAAGAGAATAGACTTGGTTCCGTATGCTTGTCAATATAACTTCCTAAACGGATACTGAACTGCATGCATGTTCTTTTATAACTGTTCTATGAATCGTGCTAAGTATGGAACACATTGTATGCGCTAAACTGTTCAATCAGGCTATGTTAAATGAATCATGCAATACTGACTGTCCCGTACTCTTGTTGCCTCAACTGCATGAACTGTTAACTTAGTAAACATACTGTTCGATCACGGACAACTTGTGCACAAGGTAACTGGTTCCTGCGGACGGTTGCTGGGGCACTGGCACCGATCCGGTCCGGACAAAACTCTACTGTATAGTTAACTGTACTAGACGGAATGGCTTGGAGCACCCACTGTACTTTCACTGCAAACCATTCTCGTCTATGACTAGTGTCCTTATTGGCATACGCCAGTGATCTATTGTATATTTAAACCTGTTGCAAACTAACTTGTGTCTTCATGGCAGGGAAGGCATGGTAAATATTGTGCAGGTCATTCAGACGGACAGGTAAAATCCACCGAACGGTGGCACGTTTATTTCAGTAAATTCTATATGCTGTTTACTTGAAAATGAACTAAGGCAAGATAGAAACCCACAAATATGCATGCTTCATGAAAATAACATGTTGATTGGTATAGTCAGGCTAGCTCGCCTTTACCAGTATGTTTCGACATGCTGACCCTCGTTGAAACAGGTTCTCCGCACCAAGGCGAACCGAGCGAGGAGCGAAGTCGTCTTCCCGATCCAGTCCAGCTGTTGGCGCATCTTCACCGCGCCCCTTGAAGCCTTTTGAAGACAGGAGCCTGCAACTCTTCATACACAAATGTAGCTCCGTGGCAAAGCTATCCTCCAGCCTGGAGGTCTATATCTTTTGAAGTTTAGTAAAGGGATATAATGTACAGGACTGCTATCTCATTTTGAGTCAACACTTTTCTAAGCCGTTTGGCATATTAGCTAACTCGTTCAAGAGTTTGTAATAGATGTTCATTATCAATAAAGAAAACTTTTTCATGTTTCAAATCTGTGTTTCAATTTATCTGCGTACTCTGAATATGTGCTTGCTATGCAAATTATTAAAGCCTTGTGCGGGCGCAACTCCAGGCCCGCACGGCGGTCACGATTCGGGGGACGCCTCAAACGATTCTACGGAATCGGGTCGTGACAGCTGCTATCCTTGAGAAGTTATCTACAAACCGTCGATAATATCTCGCAAGTCCAAGGAAACTTCTCACCTCTGCTGCTGATTTAGGAACAGGCCATGTCTCAACTGCGGAGATCTTCTCTGGATCAACAGAAATACCATCTCCTGTAACAACATGTCCAAGAAATAAGACTCTATCCAAGAATAACTCATATTTACTGAGCTTAGCATATAACTGCTCTCTCCTCAAAGTCTCTAGAATAATCCACAGATGCTTCTTGTGCTCCTCGTGGCTCTTTGAATAGACAAGTATATCATCTATGAAGACGACCATGAACTGGTCCAAGTACTGGTGGAAGACTCGATTTATCAAGTCTATGAAGATAGCTGGAGCATTGGTCAATCCAAATGGCATGACCAAAAACTTCTAGTGCCCATATCTTGTTCTGAATATGGTCTTCGGAATGTCCTGCTTCCGTACCTTCACCTAGTGATATCCCGATCTCAAATCTATCTTCGAGAACACTTTGGCTTTACTGAGTTGATCAAATAAGTCATCAATGCATGGCAATGGATATTTGTTCTTCACAGTCACTGCATTCAAGGCTCTGTAGTCAATGCACATACGCACTGATCCGTCCTTCTTGGGTACAAACAACACTGGTGCTCCCCAAGGTGATGCACTCGGTCGGATAAAATCTTTCTCCTCTAGTTCTTTCAACTGTGCCTTTAGCTCATCCATTTCCTTTTTCGCCAGTCTATAAACATGTGATGCTATAGGAGCTGCTCTGGGTGCTAGTTTAATTGAAAACTCTACTTCTCTGTCTGGGGGTAGCCCTGGCAAATCCTCTGGAAAGACGTCTAGAAATTCTGAAATAATAGGATGATAGACAACATCGTCCATTGCGAGCTGCATACCATCAAGGATTTTTGTAGAACCTCATGCAAACTCAAGTTCAGGCTGGACTGGTACCTTAAAAAGAATGCTTCCTCCAAAGCAATCAAAGAAAGCATGGTACTTGCTTAGCCAGTCCATTCCAAGCACAATATCAAAAGATGGCATAGAAAGGACTAATAGTTGGGCGTTCATCTCTCTGCCACATATCACTATAGGTCCCGATCTACAAATTCGGCTAACTGGTAAAACTCCTCCTCCGGTAAGAATTCTAACACAACTAGATAAAGGTGTAGAAGCAATATTGTATTTGGCAATAAAACTAGATGATATGAATGAGTGGGTGGCTCCCGTATCAAACAATGTCACAGCAGAAAAAGTAAAAGCAAGAGTAATACCTGCTATGACATCTACCTCATAATCCATGTCATCTACCTCTAATGCAAAAGCTCGTCCGTTCCTCTGCGGCTGTCCATGTACGACCCTTATATACTACTCCTCCTGGGTAGGTAGCGATGGTCCTCTCTGAAATTCTCCTGCTGCTGGAGGTCGAGGTGCTCCCGGTCCAGTTATCTGCTGAGTTGGCTTCGGTGCTGGAAGCGTTAGTCTCTGTGCTGGCGATGGTAGTGTCAATATCTGCTGTTTTGGACAGTCTCTTGCCAAATATTGTCCGGAACTACATCGTAAACACTGTCCCAAGCGGTCTCGACAATATCTTAAAAGGTGTCCAATTTTCCCACAATAATTATATTAGGGTTTCTCCAAAATCCGGTACGGTCCGGCTCTGTGTTGCTGATGCTGCTGTGCCAAGGGACGTCTGATAGGTCCTCCCTGTTGTGTCCTTGCCGGTCCCTGCTGTATCCTTGCCGATCCTTGTTGTGTCCTCAGCTGACCTCCCTTTCCTCTGTTGATGGTTTCTTGCAATCTGGCTTCTGTCAGTAGTTCAGCATAAGAGAGTCGGGACTGCGAGCTTGTATAATGTTGTAGCTCCTGGGTCAGTCCTCAATGAAACCTCTTAGTCTTGGCCAAGTCATCTGGTATCAAAGCAGTGCCATATTTGCTGAGTCGACTAAACTCGACATCATACTCGTCCACTGTTCGGTTTCCCTGCTCCAAGTGAAAAAACTGATCGTACAATATATCTCTGACGGTGTCCGAAAAGTATTTCCTCTCGAAGCACTCCAAGAACTGCTCCCAAGTCTGGTATATACCCAACTGGTGATCCATGGATTCCCACCAGTGATGACCATTACCATCTAGAAGCGTCCGTACACCCGTCATCCATAGGTCCGTAGGTAACTGCGATGCCTCCAAAAGCTTCTGCGTATGAGTGATCCAGTTGGTAGTCTCCTCCGGGCTCTCAGTGCCCTTGTACGGCCTCAGACCCATCTGAATAAAGTTCTTTACTGAACCCACTCTAGCTCAAGATACTAGAGCTAGTGCTTGGGCTGGTACAGTAGCCTGTGCAGCCATCCTCTCAAGTGCTGCCAAAATTCTTGCCTCTGTTCGGCTGCCTGCTGCCTCTGTTCCTGTATCATCATCTGAAAGAATTGGAACAGCTGCGCTTGGCCATCTTGCGGTGCTGGGAAAGCTGGAAGGTTCCCGATAGGTAAAGCGGGAAGATCAGATGGAACTGGAGTGTGAGTCTGTCCATCTGGCCCCTGAAGTCTAGGAAGCGTTGGGGTCCCTCCTTGAGTCTGATCATTGACTCCAGAAGTTGTGTCACCATCGGCGGCAGTACATCCATTTTGCATATCCATCTCTCTGCAGGTGATGTACGAAACGATTAGAAGAAGTACAAGAATCAAACAGGATGCAAGTATTAAATAGGAAACATGAGTATTAGTCAAGCGTGGATGAGATCCTTATACTCTATTCCTATATGTAGGCTTGTTCGGTACAGTTACGTAACTGAGACAATATATTCTTGACCTTCATGGATCACCACCAAAAACATGTCACGCCCCAGTCCCAAAATACGTAGGACTAGGAATACGTAACACGCCAGCCGTATGTATACGAACTCCAATATATGGAAACCATATACACATGTACGTTGTACATAAATACCAATCCACAGTGGTAATATACGGTCACAACAAGTCACACTCAAATCTATATCTCACCCACAGCAAAATAATAGATAAATGAAAAATCAATAACTGAATATCAAATAAGCAGTCTCAAAGTATGATAGTTGGATGGAAACAAATCCACTGCAAATCGACTATAATAAACTACTAAGGAGAGAAAAGAATAAACTCTAATAATAGAATAAATGTCTCAAAAAAGAATAGCAACTAGAATCTCTAAATAGCTGCAAATGAATCACATATAATCCGAAGGTAAGACCTCCTCAGTCTGATAGGTAGCGTCAGGTCCAGGTCCATACTCCTGTGGGTACTCCTGCTCATCTATGCCTAGAAAGGGACCATGTCCTTAGAGGGACGTAAAAAGATACATATAAATATGCCAATAAAGTACTGAAATGTAAACATCCATTCGGGTCGCCTAACCATCTATGTGAATGTAGTTTGAGAACAACTTTCCACCAAGTAGGCTATCTGGCTAAAAACTGGGATTGGCATGACTCTCTCGGAGAATCAGGGGCCTCAAAGTATGTCGTCTTTTGAACGAAAAAGGCCGCCAAGTAGTATAGGGGTCATCACCGCCCGTATCTCCAGTGGAGCTTCCGGATTACAGAAGAAAAACATGTAAAGGAGCCTAAATACCTTACTTATTGTTCTCTCCATCCAATGCTCTAAGCATGTCATGTCCATGACACGATAAAACCTCTAAATAACTGCCAGGTCTACTAGCATACAAAGTTTCTATTGGCAGTTATCCCTATCCGTCGCACGACCTATACGTACCAGTGGCCAGCCGAGTACGCAAGTATGTGTCCTACATGTGACTCACACTCGTGTAAGAATAGTGTCATGGCCAATAAAACATAAATGTCTCATGAAGATGGGGTAGTCTCATAAAGTAGGTCCAATGCATATACATAAATAAAATATAGTACGACGATACCGTCGTTGCACCCAAGTTTCCTTGGACGCGCAATTTATATAACAGTTAAAATAAATGAAATAAACATGCATGCCTCATATAAAATGTAAATACAGTACAATGGCTAGGTATACTTGCCTGGCAAGAAATCTGTAAAGTGTAAGTGTCCAATGTCAAGGACACGGGTCTGGAACTAATGGCCTCCGAACGAACATCTTCGGATGCTGAAATAGACATCACCAACATTTCCGGAATGAGCAAAATAGCTAAAAAAGTACTTCCCTTTTGTCCAATTTGGACACAGAGGTAAAACGGTAATTTTAGGTAAAAGTGGATTCCACGTGTGGCCCACTTTACACCAAAAAATGTGCCAAAGGTAACAGTCTTTAAATAGAACAAATTATAGGTCAAACAAACTCTAGATGTCAATATGAACCCAACGGTATGTTCAAATGTAGATTTCGATGGGCCGAACACAATTTCGTCCAAAAAGTCAACCGTGGGGCCCGCCAATTGGCGACTTAGTCAACCATCTCAGAATTACGTAAAAATTGGGTCACAGGACCAGCGCATTATCACGAGTCCAGTGGCGCAAGTTTTGTCACAATCTGATATGCATGCACAAAATGCGTGCGACTTTCACCAAAGTTGTGATACGGGATTTGTCCTGGGATACGGGCTGATTCCGGCGCGCACACGCGTCCGAATCAGTTTTTGCAAACTCTCACGTGTCCGATTACGCTGCACGCATCATTTCGTATACTTGGTAGACGACGGAGCGGTCCCGTTTGGTGGGGCGCGCTCTATTTCATAACTTTTAGAAATCTGGAAAAAGTGTGTTCGCGGGGTTTTCCAACGAATTTAATTCTGTCTACAGCAGTTAATAATCTAGGGTCATTTAACAGAAATTAAACTAGGTCAAGTGGTCTATGCATACCAAAAAGAATCATCAAATTTAGATCTTTGTGGTGGGAGATACGAACTCAGAAACATAGGTGATCACCGCAGTTTTCTGCAATTCCAAAATTTTGTCTATTTCTGCCAACTTTGGCACTATTTTCACCTATGGTTACGCATTATTCGAGGTCTACAATCACACATATGGAAGAGGGCTAAGGGGTGAGCATATCGGTGAAGACGGGATGGCGTTTGGTTGAGCGAGGCGACGGAAAACAACTCTGGAACACAGGTACCTCGCTGCGGAATTCTGCAGTGCGCGGAGTGCGCGGGGTCGCGGTCGTCGGGATTAGTTTAGACGACCTGGTAGGGTTCTTCGGCTGTGGTAGCGGCGCTCTCTAGGTCTAGATGGTAAGAGGAGGGGATTGGATGATCTAGGTTAGGGTTTGGGATGAAATAAGTATATATATATGAATATAAGAGAGAGAAGGGGGTGTGCACGTTCGCGGGTTAGTCAATAGCCACGAGGGTGTAGTCTGTGGGATTATGCCAAAGGGGTGGCTCACATGCATGGGCGGTTTTGCAAATTAGAAAAAAAGGGGCGGCTGTTAATGGTCCAGCGGATGACTACTTTGCTGCTAGGTTGGTTTGCATGGGAATTTAGTAGGAATGGGTAGTTAAGTAGTTACTAATAGTTTTTATTTTCTTTTCTTTTCCTTTTATATTTTTCTTTAAAATATATATGTATATATATATATATTTATATATACGTATATACTCATAGGAAAAATCTAGAATTACACTAATACATACCATTAAGCTAGCAACTACTCAAGGGGGTCTCCTACATGAAATAAATTCGAAAAAATTTCTAATGGTCTCATAAATCTTCTAAGTGCACGAACACCAAAAATAAAAATTAATAAAAATCTATTTCTTCTAATTAGCCACTAATTACTATAAATAAATTAATAATTAATAATTAAAAATGGTATATATTATTTTTAGGATAGGGATTTTACACATACAAAAACATAAAAGCTAAAAACTAGGACTGTCAAAATTTTAACAGTCCTAATAGCTATTAGGACTGTCAAAATCTTGACAGTCCTAGTTATAATTCTATGTCCTTCAACATAACCATACTAACTTAAAAAATAGGACTGTCAAGATTTTGACAGTCCTAATATCTATTAGGACTATCAAAATCCTGGCAGTCCTATTTTTTTCCTTATTTTTCTCTCTGTATTTTTGAACAAAATAAATTTTTTCCAACATAAAAGTATAAATGTAAGATGCTAAAAATATAAGATGCCCCAAAGATCCGATGCTTAAAATATAAGATGCTCAAAATATAATATGCTCAAAATATAGCTAAATATTCAAAACACAAAGTTACATCCAACTTTAAAGTTTAACATGTCAAGATTACAACCCAAAATACTCGAAACACAAAATATATCAAATTACTCGACAACACCCACATCAATTGAAACATTGCCTAAACTTTATGTCGCCTCTTTGTACGTTGCTCCCTATTATCCAAGAAAAAAAAATTCAGTGTTGTCGATATGATGTAGCTCCTCATTGATTTCTATATAATTCTGACCCTGGCAACTTGTCACTACCACATTTTCTAGGAAGCATATTTTGGTCATTTTTAAATTTTAATAATTATTGTGCATGTTGTATTCATTGTTAGATTTTACATTATAGTTTGGACTTGTGTTAGTAGACCTAAGTAGATTAGACATGACTCTTGGACTAACATTATTTCTAGTTAGACTTGAGCCCAACAAATAAGCCCAATTCATTAAGTTGGTGATTAATTAGTCAAACAATTAGGAGTAGAAGCTTCCTCCTTAATTATATTTCTTTATGAAGAACCCATAAGGACATTTTAGTCTTTATCCATTGCTTAGAGGCCAAGAAAAGGGGGCTGGCCACTTCTAGAGAGGGGAGACTCTCTCTCATTTATCATTTTATTCCAATTAGATCTACAATTGTTCTTCCCCAAATTCTCCTTCCCTCAACCAAATTCTCTTCCAATTACTTTCATATTTCACTACTAGAAGCTCTAGAAAGAAGAAGGAGGCAAGGATCTAGAAAGAGATTGCACAAGTTGAGGGCCCTTTGCATCCAATTAGAGACTTACATTGGGAATTCATCTCCTAATAGGTATAATTTAGATTTTTCTTGCTAATTAGACTCTAAATATATAGTTTAATCATTAGGAACACACATATGTACTAAGGCTACCTATAGGAAGAAGAATTGACTACTAGGGACCCCTATTGTGAATATTATAGTGTGTCCAATTTGGAGAAAATTTGAGATTGGTGCATCATGTGTTTGTCAATAGGTTAATTAGACCAAAATAATATGTGTTTGATTGTGTGAGACTAGTGTCGTATCAAAAAATGGATACGTGTAGTCCGTATCAGGATAATTTAGTGATACGAAATAATTTGGGAGTTTTCTCTCTGACACGGGAGTTTGTACATGTTATATTATGCCACGGACACGTAGATAAGTAGCTAACACTTTATATTGTTCATAATTATGATATTAGGCTTACTCATATCATTAGTGATGCAATTAGTATAGTGTTGAGGCCGTATCACAAGCGTATCATAGATCTAGTGTGATATGCGGGTGATGAACTCCTTGTGTTTACGTTATTGCTTTATGAGTATTTGATATACTAATTAGTGTTGATCTCTTTTTTAATTAGTATAGTAATGACATATATATAGTTATGTATCCTTTTGGTTATATGTGTTCATATGTACATATGTATATATATTTATATACTAAATTACTTGTGTTAATGTGTATGCACATATATCTATATCTTAGTGTTGTGTGTTGATGTGTTTAGGTGAGTGTCACTGTGGTGAACTAATGACTGTGAGGGGGTTATGAGAGGATTGATTTATATATATATATATATATATATATATATATATATATATATATATATATATATATATATATATATATATATATATATATATATATATATATATATATTGCTTTGTGTATATTTACCTTCACACTTTGCATCATTGTAGTATCAGTCATTAATAGTAGAGGAGGTAAACTCGGGCATGTGCACTTAGTGCATGGGAGTGTGAGCAGCTGCTACTTGGTAGTATTCTATGGTGTAAACCTCCTCACCCAAAATTAAGTTTACTTGGCTAATATAATAAAATTAGGGCTAGTTTGAACCAATTAGAATTAGAACACGGCATTTATTTAATTATGAAATAATTTATACCGCGTAGCGCACCTTACTGTCACTTCTATAATTGGAGCACCTCACTAGCCATTGCCTTCCAACAAACTTCACAACCTCATCCTAGACATGCCCGCCTACTATTCCGACCCTTGTGCAACTTCTAATATTGCTCTCTGATGCTATATTTTAGCCGCACAATAAACGTCGCGGACGTTATTTCTTAATTTGAAATAAATTCTAATTTTTGTACCCTTGTGCGTTCCAATCAAATTGGAGACACAATCTTGACCGTTTTGTGCAAACCGAATTTTATTAATATTCTACACTGTACCCTCTACGCCCTGACACTTGTGTCCTGCCTAAATTTAATCCCATGTACTCCTAATTAATTCTAGAATATCGTGCACGTTTCGATTTAATTAATTAAATCTAATTTCCGTCTTTGTACAATTTTCTAATTGTTGGAGGGCTTTTATGCAAAAATACATTGAGGTGTCCCCACCATTGGATAACGAATGAAGAAACTCAGTTTTTTCCTTCACATGAATTTTTTCGTAATTTTTCGGAATGTGCAACGCACATCGCCCTCTATTTAATTCCAGTCTTGCAATTTAGACAATATAAATTTATAGCCCTCCAAAGACCCCATGTGAGCCCAAGGCCCAACCCCAAGGATAGTTGACCAAGCCCACAAATTCCTAGGTCAAACCCAAAAAAAATCCCCATGTGTATAAATACAAATTTTCTTCCCCTTTTCCTAAAATAAACCACAAAAATCTAAAAACCTAAAATGTATTCAGCCGACCCCTTCATCTTCAACCTTACCCCTCTTCCCTGCCTGGCTATGCCGGAGCTCCGCCGTGGCCATCCCCGCTCACCACGACTCCACCAGCACCCACATGCCTACACCTCCTTCCTCGACTCTCTTTCCCCTCCACTCCGGCCATGACGTCCCCTGAAGGAAACCCTAGGCCCGCTGGACCGCGACTCCTACGTCTCCCTCCTTGCCAAGATTATCGTCGAGTCCTGCCACGTCCAGAATAACCCCCCGGACCTCGTCCCCAAGGAGGACCGCGTAGCCCGCCACGTCCTCGACCTCCTCCTCCCGGTCAGCACCTCTGCCTCCGGCGACGGGGGACCCCTCGTCGTCCGCCACATCTCCTACTCCGACGGACGCGGCAACGTCATCGCCGAGTACCCCGGAGAGGGGTCGGCGACGGACGTGCTCTCTTTCGTAGGCTGCCACATGGACGTCGTCACCGCTGACCCCTCCGACTGGGACTTTGATCCGTTCTCCTTAAGCGTGGATGGGGATAAGCTTAGAAGGAGGGGGACAACTGACTGCCTCGGACACGTGGCATTGGTGACTGAGTTAATGAGGAGGCTGGAAAAGAAGAAGCCGAAGCTCAGGAACACGGTCGTGGCGGTGTTCATTGCGAATGAGGAGAACTCATCTGTGATGGGGATTGGGGTGGAAGCACTCGTCAAGGTGGGGCTCCTCAATAAGCTCAAGAATGGGCCTCTGTTTTGGATTGATACAGCAGACAAGCAGCCATGTATTGGGACTGGAGGGATGATAGCATGGAAGCTCCGGGCTACTGGGAAGCTCTTTCATAGTGGTCTTGCTCACAAGGCTATCAACTCTTTGGAGTTAGCCTCAGAAGCACTTGAGGAGTTACTGACATGCTTTTATAGAGACTTGCCTCCACATCCCCAAGAAGAAGTTTATGGCTTTGCCACTCCATCAACTATGAAACCGACCCAGTGGAGTTATCCTGGAGGGGGTGTCAATCAGATTGCAGCTGAGTGTACAATATCCGGAGATGTGAGGTTAACTCCCTTCTACAGTACGGTAGATGTTGTGAAGAAACTACAAGAGTATGTAGATGATATCAATGCCAACATAGAGAAACTACCCACGCGAGGGCCGGTGTCAAAATATGTTCTTCCAGATGAAAATTTGAGAGGAAGGCTAGCAATCAGTATTGATGAGGCTATAATGACTGGAGTTGCATGCAATCTTAATTCTCGAGGATTCCATGTCTTATGCAAAGCAACTGAGGAAGTGGTTGGTTACGAAAAACCATACTCAATAACTGGAAGTTTTCCATTGATTCGAGAGCTACAGGATGAAGGATTTGATGTTCAGACTGCTGGTTATGGATAGTAGATTTGTTCTGCGCGATTTCTAGAGCAGGTTATTGGTACATTGCAGCTTCCTTGCCAGGCAAGTATACCTTGCCATTGTACTGTTATTTATATTCCATATGTTGCATGCATCTTTATTTTCTGTCTTTAGTTCATATATTTTCACTGTTATATAAAATGCACGCGACGGTGTCGTCGCGATATATTTTTATTTATGTATTTGTATTGACCTGTTTATGAGACTACCCCTTTATCATGTAGCATCATTAGGTTCATTGGCCATGACACAGTTGTTACACGAGTTGTGAGTCTCATGTAGATCACGGACTTGCGTGCAGGTTGGCCTCCTGTACGTGTGGGCCGTGCGTTAGGAATAACTGATGTTAGAAACTTTGCATGCTAGTAGACTTGGCAGTTATTAGAGATATTATCGTGTCATGGATGTGACATGCTTAGATCATGGGGTGGGGAGAACAACAAGTAAGGCGTGTGGGCTCCGTTGTACTTTCCTTGTGTAACCCGTACGCTCCGCCGGAGATACGCGGTCATGATGACCCCTATATATATTATCAGGCGGGCCTCCGGCGTTCGAAAGGCGCCGTGCCTTTGTAGGCCCCTGGATCTCCAAGAGAACTATGCCAATCCTATTTTAGCCAGATAGCCCACGCGTTGGGAAAGTTGTTCTTAAACTGTATTCACTTTAGACGGTTAGGCGACCCATTGGATATTTATTTCAGTACTTTATTGGCATGTGTTTAAGTATCTTGTTATGTCCCTCTGAGGACCTGGTCCCCTGCCAGGTGTACCTGTTCTTGAGTATTTACAGGAGCGCAGATTTGGATGGTTATAGATGCTTCGTGGATGTCTTCTCTCCGAGCAGTGATTGCTAGCTGGTATACTTATATAGTATTTATTGTGTTGTACTCATATTGTAATTGCTCTTATATTCGAGTTGGTAGTGGATTTGTTTCCATCAAACTATCATCCTTAGATACTTCTTATTGAGATCTAGTTTCATAGATACTGGTTAATTATTTATATTTGATTTTCTGTGGATGAGATTTAGATTATACCCTGTGACTTGTGACATATGTTATACCACTTGTGGATTTGATATTCATAATACAGCGTACGTGTGAATTTGGTTTCCATATATTAGAGTTGCCATATCCATGCGGCTGGCATGCTTACGTGTCATAGTCCTACGTATTTTTGGGACTGGGACATGATATATGGTGTAGGATGGCTGATACTTTATGATGTATGAGCAGTGAAGATTATAGTGTGTATCAGTTTTAGTATTGATGAAGGTATGTATATACATATGGGGAGATGATGAGGCTCAGGTATGTAGGAAGCCATGAGTGATATTAAGGACCAGATTTAGGACTGTGAGGTCTGTGAGATGCCAAGGGAGTTGCCAGGTTCAAGAGCAGTGAGAGAAGGAGAAAAACCTGCATTGATATGCTAGTTGGAGGTGTCAGACTTAGACAGTGGCAGTAACGGGTCTGCTATAAGTGCATTGGCAAGCACTTGGGCACTGCAGATGCAGGACAATGCTTGCAGTACAGTGCACCAACAATAATGTGAGGTTTAGTTGCAAAGGGAATATTTGATTAGCTTGGTGTATCAGTTAAGGGTAACATGGGATATTAGTTGTACTGCAGGAAGTAACTTGGGGTTGAGGGCAGCAGTGCAGTTGAGGGTACAATAAGCACAGGTCTGCAAGAAGTTAGGGACTAGGTACAAGGGGGAAGATATGTTGTGCAGTATGAGGGAACCTAAGGGTTAGAGCAGTTGCAAGTATTCCCTGTCCAAATAAGGGTCAACCAAGGCATTGGTGTAGGAATACTAACTGGTAAGAGTAATATGGATATATTTATATGGATACACCCCAATGTGTATCAGAGAATATGTCAACTAGGTGTTTGAGAAGTATCAAATGGAGAGGCCAGTGAGGGGATGTTATTCCCAGGTCTAAGTATAGCAAGGATGAGTGTAAATGCCAGTTGTTAGAGTATTGTAAGTTAGTATGTTAGTTAGTTATATATATGAGTTAGTATATATATATAAGGGTATATATATATATATATATATATATATATATATATATATATATATATATATATATATATATATATATATATATATATATATATATATACTAGTTAGCATAAGTATTAGTTTAGTTAATGTTAGTTCTAATATTACCTTATGATACTCAAGTTATTGGATATTTGGTGTCAAGAGAGGGTGTAGCTAGTGTGAAACCGTGTTGGCTCAAAGCCAAGGTATCAATTTAGTATTAGTTTAGCTCGGAGATACTAATATATTTGATATCGTATATTATATAGTATTTTTATACTATATTACGTATCTTATGATACGGAATAGTGTTGTTACTCTAGTATCCTAATATTACTAGTATAGCCTAGATACATAGCGTATGGACCAAATAATCTAGTGATGGACTCATACAACCTAGAAATAGTTAGTTTGACCTAGAGTTGACCTATTTTGACTGTTTGACTTAGACTTGGCCAAATGACCTAGATTTGGACTAGTTTAATTTATTTTTATTCCAAAACTTTGTATTGATGTAATATTCTATATTTAGGTCTCTGAGGTACCTTTCTGGACATCTTTGGTACTGTTCACCGAATTTCATGCAAGTATATTCTTTGAGAGTTTTCTGTTTATGATATTATCTATGTTCCTCATATTTAGTGTAGATATCCTTGATTTTCTGATACTTGGTTACATGGAATGGTATTCCTGGATCCCGTCATAAGATGTTATTACTGGTAGTTCCTAGCGTATTCTTGTGCAAGTCTCATAGTTCCTCTGCAAGTATGGAGATTGATTCATAAGAAGATTTGCTCATTTCTCATGGAATTCTGTATCATAACATGCCATGGTTGGATCCATTCTACCAGTCAGAGGAGTATTTAGTGTAGATATATGATCATTCTCCCAAAGTTCTTGATATTCTTGAATAGTGTTAATCATACATCGCACGTATGACTATCCAGTGCCGTGGTTCATGAGCAGTACCCAAGCCGATCACATGTTGTCACTGGTGCTCACTCACTTAGATAATTGTATTTCTTATTCCTTATATGATATTCGTATCTCTTGTATGTATTTTTTGTATTTTTTTATTTTCCTGTCATGCTCTGTTTCTCCTATTGATGCTCTCTACTTATTGTTACATAGTTTTTATCATTTATTGGAACTACTTTTAGAGATGTACTTTGCTCATTTCCTGACTAGATATATTTTTTTAAATGACACTGAGGAGTGATATCCCACTAACTACGGGCCTCAGGACGTAGTTGGCTTAGAGCCAGAGACATTGGCTCAGGAGTGACTCATCCCGGTTGAGACAGATGAGCCATTACCTATAGCTCAGTAGATAGGTTTTATACTTGATTTGTCTCCAGCATTTGACATTAGTATTCCTTTATTATTTTTGATGAGTCATTGAATATTATTTTGTCTTGTGAGTTGTATCTGACTTTGCAGTCTTTATATCATATTTGTGCGATTATTCTATCTTATGGATCTGTGATTGAGTATTTATATTTTATTGGTGGCATTATATATCTTAATGATCATTATTGCTAGATAGATAGTTTATCCAAACAGTATTTTACCACCGATAATGCGACGTAGGCTGGACATACCCATATCTCCTGCCCTTATATCAGGTACAAGTTGTGACATATTTTTTATGGTGGCCCATGTAGGTCGTCGAAGTCGCAAATAGTATGATTTATAGTGGTGCTCTGAATTGAGTGCTATTACGAGCCTGCTTCAAGATATATATATATATATATATATATATATATATATAGGCTATAGGCTAAGAATACTCAATCACAACTAGAAAAAACTCTATTATTCAATTAAAATGTTCTTTCTTGATATTGATAAATTAAGATTTAACTGTCCTTCTTTGAAAATATTCTATCTTGTGCCATATTGATTCTTTTCTTTCACTTTGCCTCAGGATGCTGCCCAGGACTCGATCACAGCGTGGAGGAGCAACTTCTGAAGGATCTGACTTCCGAGAGCATGCACCAGTCACTTCTCCGGTGATTGACGTATCAGCTGAGTTTGGGGGTCCACCCCCAGAACAGAGGGTGTTGTTCCAGCTGTGACTGAGGGACTTCTACCTCCACCTTTTGTGCCGACAGATACGACCCAGATGTTCACACTATTTTACTATATGCTGGAGGGTTAGTGGGCCCAGTCAGAGGTTCACCAGAGACAAACCAACATATTACGATAGTGTATTGAGAGTGCTCATCAGCTTGCCCGTACTGCAGTAGAGAGAGATATTCTAGTCCAGCATCAAGTTGCTTCGCAGGTTGTCCCACTTCGGCCTGGTAGTATTCAAGACTTTATGATGCTGGAACCTCGGGTCTTTAAGGGGATCGAGGGCATCGTCTATGCTGATAATTAGCTCGAGGATATCGACCATCTCATAAGGGTATCCCATATTGCTGAGGATCTGAAGGTTGAGGATATGGGACTTCATTTGTTCGATATCGCTCGCACTTGGTTCAGGAATGAGCCACTTCTTGCTGATGCGGGACAGTCTTGGGAGGTGTTCAAGGACCTCTTCAAAAGGAAGTTCTTTACTTGAGTGGATATATTAGACTTGGAAAGGCTGTTTGAGAGCCTTACTCAGGAAAGCATGTCTGTAGAGGAGTATGTCACAGATTTTTAGAGGTGGAGCCAATTTGTATAGTATTTGGTAAGGGAGCCAGAGGTTCGGGCTATCCGCTTCTGCGAGGGACTGAACTGGGAAGTGAAGATCCTCATTCTGTCTTTCTATCAGACGTATTCTGAGATACTTGCGGAGGCACACAAGGTTAAACGGGAGTGGAACTTAAAGTCTGAGAGAGACCGTGATTCTTTTCTCGGGGCTAGTAGCAGTGCAGGGCATGCTAAGCCTCCTCATATCCAGTCTAGGCCTTTTTAGCAGCCACAACAGTATTCGACTCCAGCCAGGGTGTCGGATTACCAGGCACCACAGCAATAGCAGAGTACTCACAGCACACTTTCTGCCACTACTGTAAGAAGTTCAGCCATATCTGGGAAGTTTACAGGAAAAGGTTGGGAGTTTGTCTGTATTATGGCGCAGAGGGATACCAGATGAGAGATTGTCCTACCAACCATCGTCGTATAGCTCAGGGAGTAGCTCCACCTCAGAGAGCACATGCGAGGCCACCTGCAGTACAACCGAGGGGACCGTCGCTTCTGACCCAGCAGCAGCGTTATGCCCAATACCAGCACCATGGAGGTGCACCTCAGGGATGCGCGTTTGTTATGACGGTCGAGGAGGTCGAGCCCACCGGAGATGTCAATGCAGGTTCTATTCTCCTTGATTCTTTTCCATCTTTAGCTTGGTTTGATAGTGGTGCTTCTCATAGTTTTGTATCTATTTCTTTTGCGTTGAAGCATCATTTGGTAGTTGAGTCTTTGCTTATGACTTGCAAGATCATAACCAGAGGAGATATTATTCTGGTTAGTGATGTTTATAAGGATCGAAGAGTTACTCTGGGCCTGAAGCTGAGTGCATGTCTACTTGTAATGCTACTTTCGAGCTATGACATTATACTCGAGATGGATTGGTTGAGTAGGCACCATGCTAGTATAGATTACAGAGGAGGTAGAGTTTTGTTTTTTTTGCCAAGAGAGTCAGAGTTTGAGTTTACTAGAGGAGCTTCGAAGTAGGGAGAAGACATTATCTGTGGAGCTATGGTAGAAAACAAGGAGTTGCCGCATCCGTTGATAGTAAAGTTTTTGGATATATTTCCTGGGGAGTTCCCATGATTGCAGCCATATCAAGATATTGAGTTCTCTATAGACTTGGTGCCTGGTGCAGAGCCAATTTCACAGCATGTCTATAGAGTGAACAATAATAAGCTGGTCGAGCTGAAGAAGCAAGTGGATAAACAGCAAGATAAAGGGTTTATCAGATCCAGTTCTTTACTATGGGGAGTCCCAGTATTGTTTGTACCGAAGAAGGATAGATCGGTACGCATATGCATCGATTATAGGACATTGAATAATCTCACTATCAAGAATAAATATCCGTTGCCATGGATTGATGATTTGTTCGATCAGTTGAGTGGCACCAAGGTGTTCTCCAAGATAGACTTGAGATCAGGCTACCATCAGGTGAAAGTGAAGCCGGAGGACATTCTGAAGACTACTTTTCTGACTCGGTATGGCCAGTATGAGTTTATGGTGATGCCGTTTAGGTTGACTAACGCCCATGCGATATCTATGAATTTGATGAACAAGGTGTTCCACTAGTACCTTGACAAGTTTGTGGTGGTGTTCATCGATGATATTCTCATATACTCGAAGACACCAGAGGAGCACGAGGAGCATCTACGGATTGTGTTGGATGTTTTGAGGAAGGAGAAGTTGTTTAGAAAGCTGTCCAAGTGTGAGTTCTTCCTGGACAAGTTTGAGTTCCTAGGGCATGCTGTAACAGGTGATGGTATTTTAGTGGACCCAAAGAAGATAATAGCAGTGAAGTCTTGGAAGATCCCGAGTTCATTAGCAGAGATCAGGAGTATCATGGGTCTGGTAGGCTACTACAGGAAGTTTGTATCTAATTTTTCGAGGATTGCAGAGCCGATGACCAGACTCACCAGGAAGGACGTAGAGTTTTTTTGGACAGAGAAGTGTCAGACTGCTTTTAAAGAATTAAAGAAGAGGTTGACGTATGCTCCTATTTTTATATTGCCATCAGGGTCTGAAGGTTTCACTATCTATAGTGTTACATCGGAGAAAGGGTTGGGTTGTGTTCTCTAGTAGAATGGGAAGGTGATTGCCTATACATCCAGACAATTACGTCCTCATGAGAAGAACTATCCTACCCATGATTTAAAGTTGGAGGCGGTCATCTTTGCTCTAAAATTATAGAAATATTATATGTACGGAGAGCGTAGGGCAGGTAGGCCACAGTTCCTTATGGACCACAAAAACTTAAAGTATGTTTTCACTCAGAATGAGCTAAACATGAGACAACATCGGTGGATGGAAATGATGAAGGATTTTGATATATCCGTACAGTATCACCCAGGGAAGGCCAATGTGGTTGTCGATGCCTTGGCAGGTATCCAGTAGCTATATTTCTGATAAGGGACTGACATTTATTGGAGGATCTGAAGAGCCTGGGCATTAAGGTAATAGTTTCGGGTTTTATGATACAGATATGGGGTTTGTAGATACATTCAGAATTGATGGACAAGATCAAGGCAGCCCAGTATGAGGATGTGTCTCTGAGGAGCATCAGAGCTCAGGTGAGAGCAGGATTGGAGGATGATTTCACCATTGCTGAAGATAGTTCTTTGAGGCATGGAACCATATTATATGTGCCTAGTGGAGAGCTGCGTGAGAAGATATTGTAGGAAGCACAACGCTCTCAGTATTCCATACATTCAGGTGCCAACAAGATGTATCAGGATATGCGAGAGAGTGTGTAGTGGTATAGCATAAAAATGGAGGTGGCAGAGTTTATATCCAGATGCTTGGTGTGCCAGCAGGTGAAAGCCGAGAGGCAGAGGCCAGGTGGTTTGGTTCAGCCATTACCCATTCCAGAGTGGAAGTGGGAGCACATTAGTATAGATTTTGTGTCCGGACTTCCACGATCTCCAGGAAGGAAAGACACAATTTGGGTCATCATTGACAGGTTGACCAAGTCGGCCCACTTTTTATCTTTCAAGGTGGGTTTGTCTACGAAGAACTGGCAGAGTTGTATATGAGACAGATCGTCAGAATACATGGGGTTTTCGTTAGCATAGTCTAGGATCGGGATAGTCATTTCATTTCTCATTTCTGGAGGAGTTTACAGGCAAGCTTGGGCTCCCAGCTCAAGTTTAGTACTACATATCACCCCAGACGGATGGACAGTCAGAGAGGAATATTCAGACTCTCGAAGATATGTTGTGCATATATGTACTAGATTTTGGGGATTCTTGGGTGGATCATCCCTATTTGGTAGAGTTTGCTTACAACAACAGCTACTAGGCCAATATAGAGATATCACTATTTGAGGCTCTGTACGATCGGAGATGTCGCACTCCCTTGTCATGGGACGATATTGGAGAGAGAGCTTTGCTAGGGCCAGAGATGGTGGTGAATGCAGTGAAGAAGGTTAAGCTGATCAGGGATAGACTTCGGGTGGCGCAGGACAGACAACGGTATTGGGCCGATAGCCACCGGAGGCCTTTAGAGTTTAAGGTATAGTTTTAGATTCTTGTTTTATGCTTGATATTGGTTGTTTGTTATAGATTAAGTTCTTAAGGTTGTATTTTGTTCTAGGTTGGAGGTCTGGTGTTTCTAAGGATTTCTCTGACACAAGGGATGATTCACTTCGGTGGAGACGGAAAGCTTAGTCTATGATTCATCAGACCCTTCAGTATTCTCGAGATGGTCGGTGCAGTTTCTTACAGACTAGATTTACTACCTGCATTGGAGGAAGTTCATAACGTGTTTCACATATCGCAGTTAAGACGGTACATGACGGATCATAGTTACGTATTGGACCACTCAGAGATAGAGGTGGGCCCTACTCTTAGCTATCCAGAGCAGCCAGTTGAGATTCTGGATGATAGAGAGAAGGTACTGAGGAACCAGACCATTCCCTTAGTACGTGTCGCATGGAGGCATCACTCTTCCGGTGAGTCTACTTAGGAGAGAAAGGATGAAATTCGAGAGATTACCCATATTTATTTGTACCTTGAGGTTTTTTTTTTCTTGTTCTTTCTTGCTTTTCTAGGGGTAGTTTCGTCTTTGAATTTCTAGAACAAAATTATTTTAAGGAGGGTAGACTCGTCACTACCATATTTTCTTGGAAGAATATTTTGGTTATTTTTATAATTTAATAATTATTGTGCATGTTGTATATTTATTTCTTGTATTATTTATTCATTGTTAGATGTTACATTATAGTTTGGACTTGTGTTAGTGGATCCAAGTAGATTAGACATGACTCTTAGACAAACATTATTTCTAGTTAGACTTGAGCCCAACAAACAAGCCCAATTCATTAAGTTGGTGATTAATTAGTCAAACAATTAGGAGTAGAAAGATTCCTCCTTAATTATATTTCTTGACAAACCCATAGGGACATTTTAGTCTTTACCCATTGCATAGAGGCCAAGGAAGGGGGGTCGACCACTTCTAGAGAGGGGAGACTCTCTCTCCTTTTGTCATTTTATTCCAATTGGATCTACAATTATTCTTTCCCAAATTTCCCTTTCCTCCACCAAATTCTTATCAAATTCTCTTCTAATTAATTCCATATTTCACCATTAGAAGCTCTAGAAAGAAGGAGGAGGTAAGGATCTAGAAGGAGAAGGAGATTGCATAAGTTGATGGCTCTTTGCATCTAATTGAAGACTTGCACTGGGAATCCATCTTTCAATAGGTACAATTCAGATTTTTCTTACTAATTAGACTCTAAATATGTAGTTTAATCATTAGTAATCCACCTATGTATTAAGGTTACCTATAGGAAGAAGAATTGACTATTAGGGACCCCTATTGTGAATGTTATGGTGTATTTTGTGTCCAGTTTAGGAAAACTCTGAGATTGGTGCATATTGTGTTTGTCAATAGGTCAATTAGACCAAAATGATATGTGGTTGATTGTGTAAGACTAGTGTCGTATCCATAAGTGAATACGTGTAGGTCGTATCATGGCAATTTAGCGATACGGGATAATTTAGGGGTTTTTCTCCGACACGGGGGTTTGCACATGTCGTATTATGACACGGACACGTAGATGAGTAGCTAACACTTTATATTATTCATAATTATGATATTATACTTACTTAGTGATGCAATTGGTATTGTGTTGGGATCGTATCCCAAGCGTATCATAGATCTAGTGTGGTACGAAGGGTGATGCATTCCTTGTGTTTGCGTTATTGCTTTGTAAGTATTTGATATTCTAATTAGTTTTGATCTCTTATTTAATTAGTATATTAATGACATATATAATTATGTATCCTTTTGGTTATATATGTTTATATGTACATATATATATATAGCTATATACTAAATTACTTGTGTTAATGTGTGTATATATATCTCTATATCCTAGTGTTGTGTGTTGATGTGTTTAGGTGAGTGTCACTGTGGTGAACTAGTGACTGTGAGGGGGTTATGAGAGGATTGATATATATATATATATATATATATATATATATATATATATATATATATATATATATATATATATATATATATATATATATATTGCTTTGTGTATATTTAACTTCACACTTTGTATCATTGTAGTATCGGTCATTAATAGTAGAGAAGTGCAACTCAGGCCTATACACTTGGTGCACGGGTAGTGTGAGCAGCTGCTACTTGGCAGTGTTCTGTGGTGTAGGATGGCTGATACTTTATGATGTATGAGCAGTAAAGATTTTAGTGTGTATCAATTTTAGTATTGATGAAGGTATGTATATACATATAGGGAGATGATGAGGCTCAGGTATATGGGAAGCTATGAGTGATATTAAGGACCATATTTAGGATTGTGAGGTTTATGAGATGCCTAGGGAGTTGCCAGGTTCAAGGGCAGTGAGAGGAGGAGAAAAACCTGCATTGATATGCAGGTTGGAGGTGTCAGGCTTAGACAGTGGCAGCAAGGGGTCTACTGTGAGGCAAATGCACTGGCAAGCACTCGAGTACTATAGATGCAGGCCAGTGCTTGCACTACAGTGCACTAACAACAATGTGAGGTTTAGTTGCAAAGGGGATATTTGATTGGCTTGGTGTATCAGTTAAGGGTAGCATGGGAGATTAGTTGTACTGCATGCAGTAACTTGGGGTTGAGGGCAATAGTGCAGTTGAGGGTACAACAAGCACAGGTCTACAGGGAGTTGGGGACTGGGTGCAAGGGGAAAGATATGCTGTGCAGTATGATGGAACCTGAGGGTTAGAGTAGTTGCATGTGTTCCCTGTCCAAATGAGGGTCAACCAAGGCATTGGTGTAGGAATACTAACTGGTGAGAGCAATATGGATATATTTATATGGATACACCCTAGTATGTATCAGAGAATGTGTCAACTAGGTGTTATAGAAGTATCAAATAGAGAGGCCAGTGAGGGGATGTTGTTCCCAGGTCTAAGTATAGCAAGGATGAGTGTAAATGCCAGTTGTTAGAATATTGTAAGTTAGTATATATATATATATATATATATATATATATATATATATATATATATAAGTTAGTATATATATAAGGGTATATATATACACTAGTTAGCATAAGTATTAGTTTAGTTAATGTTAGTTCTAATATTACCTTGTGATACTCAAGGTATTGGTTATTTGGTGTCAAAAGAGGGTGTAGCTAGTGTGATACCGTGTTGGCTCAAAGTCAAGGTAACCATTTAATATTAGTTTAGCTAGGAGATACTAATATATTTTATATCGTATATTATATAGTATTTTCATATATATTATTTTATGTATCTTATGATACGGAATAATATTGATACTCCAGTATCCTAATATTACTAGTATAGCCTAGATACATAGCGTATGGGCCCAATAACCTAGAGATGGACTCATAGAACCTAAAAATAGTTAGTTTGACTAGTTTGACCTAGAGTTGACCTAGTTTGACTATTTGACTTAGACTTGGCCCAATGACCTAGATTTGGACTAGTTTAATTTATTTTTATTCCACAACCTTGTATTAATATAATATTCCATATTTTGGTCTCCGATGCATCATTCCGGACATCTTTGATACCGTTTATCGAATTTTAGGCAAGTACATTCTCTGAGAGTTTTTTGTTTATGATATCCTCTATATTCCTTATATTTAGTGTAGACATCCTTGATTTTCTGACACTTGGTTACATGGACTGGTATTACTGGAACCCTTCATGAGATGTTATTCCTGGTAGTTTTTGGCGTATTCTTGTGCAAGTCTCGTAATTCC